>AWUE01015213.1:0-71949 GCA_001974825.2 Corchorus olitorius
TAAAAAAGGTGACGTGGCATTCCACCTAAGTGCCGCCGTCAGAAAGTTGACGACGTCAGTGCCGTGTCAGCGAATTTGACGGTGCAACTGACGGAAGGACCCAATTGTTCCTAACCCTTCACTTTAGGGACTCAATTGAACAAACTTTCACTTAATTAGGGACCAAAATGCACATTTGGCTCCACTTTAGGGACCAATTGTGTACTTTTACCGAAAAGTCGTTCATGACGACCTGGTAACAAATATGTCATGTTTTGAGCAATTGCTACTTATGCAAACATTGCAATATGAAAAGAAAGTCTGATTTTACTTCTGTGCAGCAGAGGGCGAGCCTGTTACAAGTTGGTTAAATGTGGAAGGAAAATAAAATGCCCTTGATTTCTTTCTGGAGTTTAAATAGGATTGGAAATGCGATTAATTTGTTCTTACACTCGTCAAACATGCTCTACAATATGTTTTAAAAAATATATTAGATTACTTGTAGGAGATTGACATATATTTAAGTAATGCTACTTGTCTTATCTTATCCCAAGTTTATTATCAAATTATCTTGTATAATCTATATCTATACCTCTTACCACACGTTTACCACTATCCATCTATATCATATACCATATATAAAAGTACGAATCTATACTAAATTATAAAGTACGAATTCTTGTAAAACTTTTGAATCACCCATTATACCCTTATTTTTTGAATATATTTCTTAAATGCCATTACTTAAACTATTATAATTTTATTCTACTTAAAACTTTATTTTTATTTAATTAAATCTAATATTTTTATAATTACTTCATTTTTACCATTTTACTATTTTTCATTAAAAACTTGGAATTTGATCCATCCATCTACTATTAATCGAGGCAATTTAGTTCCTCTGCTATCAATTTTGATAATATCACGTTCAAATCATGACAGATCGTCAAGTGACCGTCTAAATTCATGACGTGGCCGAAACGACTTTAACGACGTTACCACGTCAAATGAAAAAATTAATCTTTTATTCATTTTTCTTTTTAAAAAATAATTTTTCTTTTTTGTTAGTAAAGTAAATAAAGGGAATATTCTTTCTTAGTTCTCTCTAGTCTCACAAGCACATCTCTCTAGAGCTTCCTTCTCTTCTGATTTCATAAACAAAAACCAAAGATTTTTTTACCTCTTCTTCACAAAGAAATCAAAAGAATGAAAAGGTAAAAGATTTCCTTTTTTTTATTTAAGAACCAAAAAGACCAATAATTAAAGCGATTGCTCATCTTTTCATTTTCCCTTTAAAAAACAAAAACCAACTATTCAAGACAACATAAAAATAAATAACATATTTGCTTTTGTAAATTAAAAAAAAAACAAAAGAGGAATTTTTCTTTTGATCTTAGTAGAACTCGAAAACAAAGGACAAACTAATTTTAAAGTATTAAAGGAGGGTTTGGTGCCTCGGGTTCGAATAGATCAAAGGGATTTGCAGGTAATATTATGGTGGGTTTCGGGCTAGATCCGAGATTTTAAGTTGAAAAACTTCTTGTGGTAGATTTAGAACCAGATCGCTGGAGGTTGTAGATTTGGTTTCGATTACTTTAGATCTAGGCTTGGTCGTTGTGTTTTTTGATGATTCAAAGGCTGATCTAGGTTTTAGTGGTGAAGAGGGTTGTTTCTGATTTGATTTGTGGAGGAAGGTGGCGGCCGACGATGGGTCCTCGTAGGTTAAGGTTCGAGAGTTTGGTGACTAACGGTGGGGGTCAAGTGGCAGCCGACGACGAGTTCTTGGAGGTTAGGGTTTGAGGATTTGGTGACTAATGGTGGGGGTAAGGTGGCGCTGGGTTTTACTTCAATAATGTTCTTCGTGTTCTTGCTGGAAAGGGTTGGTTTGATCTATTTTAAGGTGTGATTTATTGGAAAAAGTTGTTAGTTTTTAGAGAGAGTTTAGAAAGTTTTTGGACTTAAGAAAGAAGGAATATTTATTTTAATAAAAGAAAATTTAAAAACGAAATTATTTTATAAAAACAAAAAACAAAGGAAGTTGAATAAAAATTTAAGTTTTTATTTGATGTGGCAACGCGCTTAACGCTGTTTCTGCCATGTCATCAATTTAAACAAAAATAAATTTAATACTTCCTGGTGACTAATATTAATCCTCCAAAATAAACAAGAATAATGAGAAATATTGAAAATTTTCCGTGGTAGCCACTAGCAAATGATTTTGACAATGGTAAATCTTAAAAAGTCCTAAATTCCTGATCATTGAAATATTTTATGAATAGAAATTGATAGTAATGATAAATTAATATTTATATTGGGTAATTATTTGATACACCGACGGTGTAAATTTTTGATTCCATAAGCAGGTTGTGGAGTTGACACATGTCTATTTTTTTAATTAATTAAGTTTTAAATATTTCAATCTAGTCTTTAGAGGACACATGTCACCCTTCAAGACCCGTTTGTATAGTCTGCTAAACTCCACCATCGGTGTATTGTATAATTTACCATTTATATTTATATTTTATTTATAATATAATAAAGAAAAGTCCCATTGAAGAAAACTTAACCATGTTTTTTTTTCTGTCAAAAAATAAACAAATTATAAACAATTGAAAACTGAAAGTGAAAAAAATATTGAAAACTTTAATTCAAAAAATAAACAAAAAAGGGAAAATGCCAACAGTACCCGCCATTATTATACCTTTACCGTTAACGGCAAGTTTTCAGTTTATCTGTAAAATCGTTAGATAAAACTGATGTTCAGTTGTTGAATATAAAATATATCTCCTGCGTCAAAAACCAAACCATCTTTAAAACTTTATCCAATGAAATCCAGACACGTCAGAAGTTAGGAAGACTTGGTGGAAGTATTTGATAGGATCCAAATCCAAATCACTCCTTTCTCTTTCGGTCAAAGACTACCAAAAACCAAACCATAGAGCTTTCTGCAGATTACAAAAATCCAAATTTAGAGACATCACTTTCTTATTCCACTTTTGCCCCTCCGCTCCTGACGCTCCTCCCTGAGAAAAATAAAAAATTATAAACTTTACAGTTCATCTTTATTAGATCTGAAGTCTGAACCAACCAAAAATTTTAATTAAGATTCTTATTCTTATTATTAATTAATAAGTACTACTATTACTTCTTTTTCCTTTTCCTTTCTTCTCCTGTTCTCCTAAAAATCATGGTCCCCAAGAGTTAATCACTATTCAATCATTGAAAATAACTGATACCCATTTTTCTTTTCCCTCATGGGATTTCCGATTTCCCAAAATTTTCCATGTTTGAAGTTTTTGCTCTCTACTGTTGACTAAATTTGTTAACCAACCTCTTGACTCTTGCATGAAAGTCCAAGCCTTCATAATTATTACAGAACTAAGTTTTCCTGTTTTGTGGGGTTCTATTTTAAGCTAGTAAGAAACCAGCTTTAGCTTCATTTTCATTTTTTTTATGCTTCCAATTCAGTATTTCTATTGCTGCAAGTGTTTTTGATCATGGGTTTATGATAGTTTTGAGCATGTTGCCAACTTTGCAGCTGCTTGAAATGGTTAAACCAGGCTTTTTATTGCTGTTTTAGATAAGAAATCCTGTTTTTTCAAGTTTTCTTCTACTAACTAAATATAGATCTTAAAGTTTTAGTAATCTTTTTAGCTAGATGGTTTCAAATTGACTTTTTTAAAATGTTTTTCTTTTGAGGTATTGAAAATCCAAGGTGTTTTTCTCTATTTTTAATTTTTGTACTTTTACCAAACTTAAGAGGTGTTTCTTAAATAGAAAAAAGTGTGTACCTTGAGTATCTACTTTTTCATTTTTGGTCATTATTATTATTATTCATTCCTCTGCCAATTCTCTCTTTTACAGAAAATCTCTTTGGTTGTTGTGGCTGTTAAATTAAGGCAAAAAAGTGTAAAACTGCATTTTCTTTTCTGCAAAAGGGGTCTGCTGTTTTTCAGTTTGATTATTTGGAAACATGTTCATTTCCACTGAAATAGAACAGATCCCATTGCCTTCAAATGATGTTCAAGAGTCCTTGACATCATCTCCAATGGAATCTAGTCCTGATTCCCTCAATGGGTTGCCCCCACCTTCTGATATGCCTGATTCTCCATCACTTTCAACCATTTTCTGTGATGTTAATGTTGTCCCTGAGCAAGAAAAGATTGAGCTTGAGCAGTCCATACAAAATTTACAAGGTAAATTTTGACCTTTTTTTTAAAAAAATGTTACAACTCTCTAAATTAAGCATTGAGGTCATTGCAATGATTAAATATGTTATTCCTTTTGTCAGGAGAAATTGCTGAATTGAGATTGAAGCAAAGGTCATTGGATGAGAAAAGAAGAGAAACATTGAATAGGATACTGGATATCAAAGGTAATGGCTACCTTATTGTTGGCTTAAGCACATGGTTTTATGTTTTGCTCTGTCTTATTCTAAGGAGTGCTTTGAATGTGCAGGCACAATTAGAGTATTTTGTCGAGTTAGACCTTTCTTATGGACAAACAAGAGAAGAATCCAGGAACCTGTTTCTAGTGGATTGGATAGGATTGTGGTCAGATCATCTGGATGTAAGAAAGAGTTTGGATTTGATAAGGTGTTTCATGAAGCAGCTAATCAAGGTTAGTAACAGAATTTTACTTGGTTTTTTCTCAAATTCGGTTACGTGTTCTTTTTCTTTTTCAGCTGTTGTTTAGAATATAACCTGCTTGAAAATTCTTGTAGAAGATGTTTTTGTTGAGGTTGAACCAATCCTCAGATCTGCACTTGATGGGCACAATGTATGCATTTTTGCTTATGGTCAAACTGGTACTGGCAAGACATTTACAATGGTCTGTTATTTGTGATTTTGATTGTGTTATTCTTGCATATTTACTTTTGGTATTCCAGAATTCAGGTTGGTAAATGATGTAGTGGAATGATTGTACAGGATGGCACAGCTGTCCAGCCGGGAATTGTTCCTCGAGCTTTAGAAGAGCTTTTTCAGCAAGTCTCTTTGGACAACTCGTCTTCTTTTACTCTTTCAATGAGCATGTTGGAGGTTTACATGGGCAATCTGAGAGATTTACTAGCTTCAAAGCCTGCATTAAGAGGAAATGAAAACATAGCAAGATGGTATGATCTTTCTTTTTCCTGGCATCTTAGATGTAGATAGCAGGGTGAAATTTCAAGTCTATTTGTTAGAGAATTTATTATGATATGGCTAACTCCACTACAGTAATCTAAATATTCAAACAGATCCAAAGGGGGCAGTAGAAGTTGAGGGTCTGACAGAAGTTGAAATACCAGATTTTGCAAAAGCTAAATGGTGGTACATGAAGGGTAGGCGGGTTCGGTCTACTGCATGGACTAATGTGAATGAGGCATCTAGTAGGTCACACTGGTGGGTTCCTTGTTGAGTTCGATATATTGAATTTCTTGAAAGGTTAATTTGGTTGATGATTACTTTATCTGTTTAGTTTTATATATCTAGCTTGACGAGGATCATCATTTCTCGACGTGGGGATACTCCTGAAGCTAGACCAAAAGTAAGCAAACTGTGGATGGTAGATCTCGGAGGGAGTGAGCGATTACTAAAAACCGGAGCCACTGGACAAACCCTTGATGAAGGAAGAGCTATAAATCTTTCCCTTTCTGCTTTAGGTGATGTTATTGCAGCTCTAAGAAGGAAGAGGGGCCATGTGCCTTACAGGCAAGTTCATAGTTTTGATTCCTGCAGCTGTCATGTTCATACCTTTATTAAAAGGAAAAGAATGTTTGCAAGATCTAGTTGGATGTTTTAAATGTTGAAAGAATTGCTCAGCTGAAACGTTCCTTCAAGCCTAAGTGATTCAGCTTTAATTGGTTGTGACTAACAAACAGCTGGTATTTCTTTTGGTTGCAGAAATAGCAAGTTAACTCAAATTCTCAAAGATTCCCTAGGTAAAACTTACACATGCTTTTACTTTACTTATTGGATTTGGAATGTTTTGGTCACTGTTGAAAACTATCTACTTGCATTGAAGGTTTATAATTGTGGTGTAAAATTAAGAACTTTGTAATTTTGTAAATCAAATTGTTTCAGGTGTGGGTTCTAAGGTTTTGATGCTTGTGCACATAAGCCAAAGTCAAGAAGATGTTGGAGAGACTATCTGTTCTTTAACCTTTGCTAAGAGGGCCAGAGCAGTGGAATCTAGTAGAGAATTACCAGAGGTAACATAATTTTTGTTTGTTGGTAATTGGTGATCGATTCAGTTCATTGTTTCTGATAAATCTATGATCATTTAGGACGTGAGGAAGCAAAGAGAGAAACGGATATCAGAGCTTGAAGAGAACATGAGACATGCTGAAGAAGAATGTCAGAAAATTATGAATCAAATAAGGAAAGCTGAGTTCTTATTAAGTGAAAACAAAAGGCTTTATTCAACTGCTTATGGGATGCCTGATGAGAATGAGGAAAAGAATCCGGAAAGTGCCGAAGAAGCTGTAAAAGATCATGTCATTGACATTGAGACACCTAAAGTAACTCAGAAAGCAGTGAAACAAAATTTCGCTCGTTCTCTCCCTAGGTTCATGAACCCTACTGTGGCTAGTAGAGAAAGGCAAACTGCTGCTGAAAGAGATATTGTTAAAAGGGCAAGAAGCTTGAGATCAGAAGCCAAAAGTTCAGTGCAATTCTCAGGTTCTCAATCCCTAAGCTTTTCGGATCCTCGTTTTAGAGCATTCTTACGACACTCAAAGAAGAGTTCCCGGTTTAAAGACACAAATCCATTAGCCACAGAGAGTCCAAAATGCAACAACTCATCCTCAGACTTGAAGACAACCTCATTGCCAAGAAGCAAGTTGGTCACTTCATCTGATCCCAACTTAAGAGTTACACTAAGCCGTCACAGAAGAAGGATGTCTGATTTCATCTAACAAAATCGGAAGTAGTAACTCTTCGATAACCCTTTAACAGTACATCAGAAATATGTGTGGGGTGTGTGAATTTTTCATTTTTGGCATTAATCTCATTTCCATCTGATTTTTGTTTTGCTTGTGTCTAGGTGTGGGGGGTGTTTGCTGATTTAAATATACAAATAGTTCATACAGAGAGCTGTGCCCATCATATATTTTATTAAGGGTGGTTTGCAGGCTTGTTGGGGATCTGTAACATAGGATTCCAGTATTAAAAAAATTGGTTTGTTTTAGATTTGATATGTATTGTTAAGTGTTAACTATTCATTAACATGAATATTGTAACCCAAGTTAATGATGTTTATATACATAAAAAAAAAAAAGACCCTTAATTCCTGCCTTATTTTCAGCTTATTTTTACTTCCAAGTTCTGAAAAATAACCCCATGATTCCATGATTCCCCCTTCTTAAATGGAAACTTGCAATGGCTGCTGCAATTTCCTTAGGAAAGTGGTCTGTCATAGGAAAATGATTTTCTAACTATGTTTGGAGTTTGGAGTTTGGAGTTGGACCACTTGCTTAAGTTTCACCCTAAAGTCATTGGATCTCATTTATTCATGTAATGCCATGATGTCCCCAGCAGCAGAAGGACATGGACAGGGAGTTTTGAGTTTGGTTCCAATCCGACACAAGCCACCGACATTTTTTTGAGGAGAAAAATTATTGAGCCATGTGCCTGTTGCAGTTGTAGTCCCACTATTGGATTAGGCGTGCTCTTCAGTTCAACTCAGCTCCAACAATTTCTACTTAGTGACATTTTTGAACTTATGGCTTTCAAATGCTCAAATTTTATTTTCTCATGGAAATTTGCTAATGCACCGCTAATGGAACAAATTCTCATTTTAAAAACAATTTAAATTATATTTATGGATTCAAAGTTTGCAAAATATGAACACAAAGCTGTTGGTTAATGGGGACTCTCCCACAAATGAAGCCGATATCAAAAGACCATAAATTTGTATGGGGATTCTTCTTGATCTCTTTTTTGCAATTTGCATCCAATGGAAGAAAAAAATTCCAAAAAGGTTGGCTACCATGGAGATGGGATCTAAGTCCAACTACATTTCGTCCAGTCCAGTTTCAGTTATTAAGGTTATTGAATTCAAGTCAAGGTCCAATCACGGTGTTCGGGTTCGGGCCACAATTACAAGTCAAGGTTATAGGTCCAAACCTAAGCCCAACTCCCAAGGTATTAGCCACTTTAACCCCTGATGGGTAATCATAATTGGAACGGAGCTTATTATAAACTACTAAGGTAATTACTGTTTTATCGATATGGGATGTTGGACAAAAAAAGGGAGTAAAATATATATTTGCTATTTATGAGTGGTAAATTGCGTGGATCGGCTGACCTCTTCTGCAATTCCATTCCCTCCTTCAATTCAACTACCCTTCTCTTCCACATTATCAATTAGCTAGATTCCTTCTCTGATTATTAGGCGGTGATGATAAGCTAAAAGCATGAAATTTCAGTCTTCTCTTCATTGATTCTGGTATTTAATTAAAACTCTTGACAGGCTGACAGCAAAATTGTTTTTCTTTGAGACTGAGGCTCACAGGAAGAAGATTTGAAGCAGGGCCTTAATCATGGAAATTTTCCAATACACCATTAATGGAGAACAAATTTCCATGTTAAAACTATAGTAATTATATTGATGGATTCAATGTTTGCAAAATATAAACACAAAGCTGTTGGTTAAGAGTGATGGTCCTATGGACTCGAGTCCGTAAGAGTTACCACGCAACCGAGGCTAAATCACACGTATGATCATAAATTGATGTGAATTTTAAGTTTATTACCCAATGTTTAGAAGTCCATATCTACCTATAAAATAAATAAAAAATTTATTTGGAGTTAAACTTCATGTTCAAATCGTATCTTAATTATTAATGTCCTTAATTGAACAAAAGAAAAATTTATTTGGTACGAAACTTTATGTTGAACTTCTACCTCAATAAATACAAAATTTTAAAAAATATCACATTCCAAACTAAAATTCATTTAAAATACTATATGGGTAAACTTAAAATTCACATCAATTTATGATCATACGTGTGATTTAGTCTCGGTTGCGTGGTAACTCCCACGAACTCGAGTCCATAGGACCATCACTCGTTGGTTAATGGGAACTCTCCCACAAATGAAGCTGACATCAAAAGACCAGATATTGTATGGTCATCCTTCTTGATCTTTTTTTTTTCCCACTCTTTATAACTTTTTTTTTGGTTGAAACTGCTGATACACCATTTTTGAGCTTAGAATGCATTTACTATTGTGTTTCCCATTATAGTGCTATAAGAAAATTTTCTCTTTATAGAATCTAATACTTTAGACTCATGTAAATTACTTGGAGGTTTCACTACCGACCAACATCTAGAATTTCTTTGTTTATAAGTAAATTTAAGATAAACAAAAAAAAGATATGGCTTTACAGATAAGTAGGACCCAAAATTAATCATTAATCATGATAGTAAAGCTACACATTAATCATTATCAATGTCGACGGGGCCCACGAGAGTAGAAACTAGAAAGTGTCCAGCACAACATAGCCCCAAACAAACAAATAAAAAAAGATAACAGTATATCAGTCATAAGTGTATAACACTATATAGTATAATTTTTTTTGGTACCATATATAAAATAATATATAGGAGTATCTATATAACATAACAATTTAGTTTTAGTAAGTATATAATATATTTGAAGTGGACGGCCCACCTCAAGCACTTAGTGCACCAAAAAAAGTATTATATATATAGTATTTGTTTTTTATAGAAAAGTTATATTCTCTCTGTTCTCTGTCACCCCTAACCGAATTTCACTTACTAAGAAAAGAAGTTATAGTTAGTTTAATTCATAAAAATTTAATGACTTTTTTTTATTTACTTTTCTAAATTAACCCTTATTACATCTCTCATCATTTATTTTTTCTAGCACTACCACTCCACTTAGCCATATAGTACTATACTTACTTAGAATTTAATAACCATTTTCAATAAAAAAGAGACAAGTATTAAATAAAGGTAATTTGGGATGCAAAGTATTTTATGTTGGAAGGTGACAGATAATAAGAGACAAGGATGAGTGACATATATACAGGGAGGGAGGGAGTATAATATTTGTAGTGTTAACATTTTTTAGGGTTTTTTATTAGACTATGGGAAATTATACAATACATTGTTTAGCATATTATACATACAAGGTCTAAGGGTTAACATATGTTATTTAAGGAATAAATTTTGAATTTTATAAATAAAATTAAATCAGAAAATGAGTATATGTTAACTCCTCATTCCATTTGTGAAGTTCAAATTTTATAATGTCAGTATATCAAATAATTACCCTTAGATTATTATTTACACGATGGAAAAAAATTTAATTAGTAACACTATATATATATATAATATATATATATATATATTTGATGAAAATGTAATTTTCATTCATAAAAATGAAATTACATTATTCATAACATAAATTATAATAGATTGAATTTCATCATCAACGTATTGATCTGAATCTGTCATCATGATATGAATTCTTTGAATTGGAGTTTCGAACCTTTCCCATGTCTCTCTAGCACACGCGACACCTCTTCGTTTTCGCTTTTATGAGCTTTCAGCAACGATATAAAGGTGAGTGATTCGAAAACCTCCCCGATTGATCCGAAAACGACAAAGAAAACCACTCAATAGGATGGTTAAATCCCCAATCTATTGTAAACTCAAAAGACATCAAACAAACTGGATAAACTAACTTGACAAACTGAACTCAAACATCCAAGATCTAAAGATCTGGAGACTCATAACCCAAACAGATCAACAGATCTGTGGTACTTTATTATAAAACTAAAGAAAAAAACAAGATACGAAATAAAAAATCAAACCCCTCCTCCCCCTTGACAATAATAGCCAAGGAGGAGGAGCGAAAAGAGAACAAAGTAAGAAAAACTAGAGAAGACCAACAAGGGTTTGGATTAAGTGGTAAGCGGCTTGTTCCAGCTTAAGCAGGTTTCAGGTTCGAGACCGTGCGTACGCAGCTACCCCTGTTGGGAGACTCACCCACCATAATTAGATACGCGATGCGAGTCGGATCCGGATTAATCAGGGCAAAATCCTGAATATCGGATGGAAAAAAAAAAAACCTAGAAAAGGGAGAAAAGGGGGAGACGGCCTAAAAACTAGTAACACTATATAATATAATATATAGTGTTACTAAATAGTACTCTAATAAAAAACCCCAAAAAAATGTTAACACTTCAAATATTATATGTTGTTATAGAATGTAGGTGCAAAAAAGAAGAAGGAAATCAATATGGGTTGGTGCAAATAAAAAAAGAAGGAAAATCAATATGGGTTGAATAAATGGAATGTCCGGTAAGGCCGCAACAGTCTCCACTTCCGGTAACTTAACACTCTCTCCCCCACACAACATCCGCCACGTCAAAGAAAACGACAACTGTCTTCACTCACTTCACTAAATATAATATAATTTTTTTATAATATAAAAAAATTAAAAAAGCCACACTTCAAAAACCGCGTCGTTTCTGCTCCTCAACTGTCCAAAGAGTTCGAGACTCCAGGAAAAAAGGTGAAATGATTAGTTGCTTCGTAGCAAGCGAAGGAGATAAGAAATGGCGTCATCGTCATCACAGAAAGGAATAGTGGTAACGATTCCAGTTTTAGTTCTCTCAGTCTCCGCCGCAACAATCTTCTTATTCTTCCTTTTGTCTTCGCTCTCCTCTTCTTATCCTTGCACTTGGCCTCCTTCCTCCGCCACCATTAACAGTGTCGGCACCACGTCCACCGCCTCTGTATCCGGTGGCTCTGCAGAGGAGGGAGCTGGGGATCAGAAGATTTCTACGAGTAGGGAGGATATAGAATGGGTAAAAGGTCAGATCCGAGCTAATGGATTGCATATGCAAGAGAATGTGCTCCGTAAAGGGATTAATCCTCGAACTCGTGCTCAACAATTAGAGGATCTAAACAAGTAAAAATCTCTAATTTATTTCCTTTTCTGTTTTCAAGGTTTCGAATTTCAATTCCTTTGTTTGTATATCTGGTGAATTTTGTCTTTCGAATCAAGTTGAAATAGAGAAATGAGGAGAATTATGAACGATATTAACTTAAAGATAAAGTAACTTAACGAATAATACGAAGAGAGAAATTAGAAAAAAATTGATATTCTTGCTGTAATGAAAATTACATTCCTTTTTTAATTTTACTTTTACTACTTAAAGACAGATATGCCGAATATCCACGATCCATCTCCTTTTAGTAACTCTAAACTATCTCGAATTAAGGCATTGTTTGATTGTTGCTTTTTTTGTACTTAATGTCTGCTTTTGGAAGTAAAAAGGCAGAAAATTTTCTTGAACATGAAAGAAAATTTGCTTTTTAGCAACCTTTAAGCTAAATAGAGAAAAGAGAAGGATTGAAAATTAGTTTATGAACAAAACAATCTATGCAAAGCTTTAGGAATCATTAATTAGCTTATTTTTCTTTTTTTATTTTATACAACATGAAAGCAATTTGGTTTTCTGAATTTGTACATCTCTATATCATATTTGTAAATTTTTCTCAAATTGGTCATTGGTTTCTCTGTGATGTTCAGCTTTAAGGGTATTTCACACTATGAAGGATATGAAGCAAACAACCACACTGCTCTTCCTTGCCCAGGTGAGCTTCTTGTTGAAGAGCACCATAGTAACTATGGGGAACCATGGGCTGGAGGCAGGGATGTCTTTGAGTTCCTTGCTGAGTCTAGCCACCTAACAGCTAATTCCCGTGTGCTCGAGATTGGTTGTGGCACGCTGCGTGTTGGATTGCATTTTATTCGGTATCTTAAACCTGAGCATTTCCATTGTCTTGAAAGGGATGAACTTTCCTTGATGGCTGCATTTAGGTATGAGCTTCCTTCACAAGGACTCTTACATAAGCGACCTTTAATTGTGCGTGGTGAGGATATGGATTTCACTAAGTTTGGATCGGATGTTGTGTATGATCTGATATATGCTAGTGCTGTTTTTCTTCATATGCCGGATAAGCTTGTATGGGATGGACTTGAGAGGTTAGTCAATAGGTTGAAGCCTTATGATGGCCGTATATTTGTTTCGCATAACATAAAGTTTTGCTCGCGATTAGGAGGGGAGGAATGCACAAAGAGGCTTGCGAGTTTAGGGCTTGAGTATCTTGGAAAGCATACTCATGATAGTTTATTGTTCAATCACTACGAGATCTGGTTCGAGTTTAGACGGTCTAAAGCTTAAATATTCTGATAGTCATCTCATTGGGAATTTTGTTCTGTGTACTTCAAGAAGGCAGAAGTCATGATATGGATAACTTCTATGGGCTCATTTTGTTGCCTTTAATTAATTCCAGTATTCCACGGATATTTCTTGGAAGGTTAACTCTGTTGTACCATCAATGGACGCGAAACAGAAAGCGCTGTAATATCAGAGATTTTTGTTTGAATTGATGATCTGTTTGTGCAGTATACATACCTTATTTGTATTCTTTTTCAAGGAAAGGTGACTCGTGTAACGTTGATGTAGCCGTAGGTATTCAAAACTGTATTTATCTAATGATTGGAAAAGCTGAAGCTTCATATGTTCTATCATCTCTTGGCTATCAAGTCATGTATTGGCCAAGTTGGAACTTGATTATTAATAGAAAATCATTTTGTTGTTAGTTGATTACTGAAATGCATCCTTTCTTCCTCCTTTGTCTATATTTTCATCTGTATGTTCATCCTCACTTTCTTATTTTCGATGTGTGCTTATGATTCCCAAATTAGTTCTCTGGAGTTGTTTTCAGGTTTTGTATTGGTAAAGTTTTGACAAAATAAAATTCTGGATTGGCTAAAATTTTTTTTTTTTAAAAAAGGACCAAAACGCTGCGTTTTGGTGAATGAGGTGGCTCAAAAGGTTGGGCATCTCTTTCTCTGAAAAACCCCAAATATCAGATCAACTAAAACCCTACTAAGAAAGCCAGAAACAGAGCAAAGAAATTTGTTCTTTTGGTTGAATTCCATATAAAAAAAAAGAAAAGAAAAATGCTTTCTTGTAGATTAATAAACAACATTACCAAGGGAAAGCTGAGCTTCTCCTCCTTGTCGTCGGTATACAGTTACCCCGACCGTCACTTAATTTTAGCACAGCACCGTTCGATCTTCACCACGTCACCTGTTCATGCTTCGTGGATGGAATCGATCAAAGGAGTCTTCACGGGCAAGAAGACCTCTGCGGATGATGCCAAAGACAGTGCCGAATCATTCACTCTCCTCCGTGAGTCCTCTCCTCACCAGCCCTGTCACTTTACCTTGCTTGTTTAATTTCATTTCAATCTAATTTCAGTTTAATGCTATTAAGCTCCATATTGAATTCCTGTTACTTTTGATTGAAATTTAGCACATTTTATTGAAAATTCAATGTTAATTGGCTAAAACCCAATGTTGTTAATGTAGGATTTGCTGATGAGTTGAAGAATGCTAGAAAATTAGGGACATTTAAGCAATACATTGTTGGTAGAAGCAGTGAAGCCACGTTTGCGGATGCTTTTGAGAAACAAGAAGCCATCATTAGGTATCTTGGAGGTTGTGATCCGACCGGAGAGGTTGGTCATGAATCTTCATAGCAATCAGATTTGATTAGTTGTTTCCGATATATACTTTTCTTTTTTCTCTCAATTGGAATGTGCTGGTTATGTATTTAGATTTCTTGATCTTTTAGAATCTTCAAACGAATCAGAAGCAACAAGCTGCGAAGCAGTTGAATTGTACAATAGCGGACATTGAGAATGCACTTGCAAAGTTTACTTGGGCTAAAGAAGCACATAAGAAGATGGAAAAGTTGAAAGAGGAGGGGAAACCATTGCCAAAGAGCATTGCTGAGGTAATTTTGCCGCTGTTTTCTTTCAGTTAGGTTTAGGGCTGAAATATATTGAATGATGAAAATATTCATGGGTGAGCTAGTGTCTTAAATCTCAATGCTTAGCACTCAAAATATGATCTGAACTTCGGCATTCTAAGTTGTGGCTGCTGCCACCGGATAAGGGATGGAATGTAGAAGGAGCTGTTTCAAAGAGATAAGGAAAGATATTTGTTGGGGGAGGGTAGGGGAGTTTCTGCTGCTGTTTGCTAATATGAACAGAAAAGATCATGAATCATTCTTTTTATAAGTTTTCAGAAGCATTAAATCCAACTTAATACCCTTGTCTTGGTGTGAAAGACTGAGATGCCTGTCTGCATTAATTTCTAATTACTGAATTTTGCATTTGACTGCAGAATAATTCCTTTCCCTACATTTGAAATATTTGAAATGATTACTATACCATTGTTCATCTCTCCATATCTTTCTCTTTTTCTTCTGCAGATGCAAAAGCTAATGGGTTCGTCACCCTTGGATCTTGCCAAGTCTAACTTGGCAAAGAGTGGGCAAATAAGCAGAAATGCTCTTTGTCCATGTGGTTCCAAGAAATGGTACAAAAGGTACATTTTCACATCATACAGCTCTTGTTGGCCAAAACAATTTAATACTCTGGGCTTTTATTTTCATGGTTGTTAGATGAGCTGGTTGAAATCGGAATTATACATCATTTTTGATAAGTTTGCCACATATGAGCTAGTTAATAAACTTAAATTAGACATGTACATCTTCTGCTTTCTTAGGTAGCTTTTCTCAAACAAAATATATACCGAGTAAATCTTCTTCACTACCTTTCTTCTACATTCGTGAAGCGCCTAATGTCCACATTTAGTCCTTTCCTGATTGTAAAAATGGGCTTTTAACCTTTGAGATTTGCCCTTCTTCTTAGTCGGACATTTATATAGACCACGTCCCGTTCTTCTATTATGCTTGAGTTAGGATCACATCTTTAGAAAGCAGTAAAAGCAATGCATCTTTTGATTTTCAACACATATAAGTTTTTGTCTTCCCCTCCATCATTGTAGTTAATATCCTTCAGTGGTTAAGTCTTCTTACTATTAAGCGAACTTGGAACTATCATATACTTCATTCTATATCAATATATATAGTGAACCTCATTTTGCAACATTTATGTACATTGATAGCGTAATCCTCCGAGAATTGTTCTTTAAACTAATTAACTTATTTTCTTTCTGATGCTTAAATTATGATAAGATGTTGCGGCAAGGATAAATAGCTTCGAAGAGAAATATAGATGGAAAACCTGCACCAGTCCAGCCATGGGGCTTTTCATTGGAGTTCTTGGCTTGGAGTTTGCAAGAGTAGACTCAACTATTGCCAAGGGCCGCAAAAGGTCCTACCAAACTCATTCTCATCTGAAATGTCATCTCCTTGGACTCCACCAAAATGTCGACACTAAATCTGTTGCAGTGTTCTTTTGACAAAATATGTAACTTGCCTTGAAATTATTACTATTAGGTAACATTTTTTATTGAGCCACTTAACCATTTTAGTCTTTTACATTTCAGGGTCCATTTGATAAATTTTACTTATGTTTGGTTTTGGGCTACTCAGCCCATGTGCGTTTCAGGCCTACTAATGGGTCATTTAAATAAAAATTGCACTTTTCTCTTTTTTTTTTTCTTATTTATTTATTTATCTTTCAATTTTTTAGAAATATAAAAGAATTTTAAAAAATACCGACAAAATTGGACGGCAAGCTCCTTTGCCAAATCCCCTATGTAAGTTTGCTTTGTGAACGAAAATTGGAAAGTCAATCCAAATTCCGGTGGGACTTTATATTCTTGAGGAAAAAGTAAATTTTTTTTTGAAAAAGAGGAAAAAGCAAATTTAATTGTTTTTGAATTCAATATATATATAAAAAAAAATAAGCCGCAACCCACCACTAGACCGAAAAGAAAATTAGAGAAGCACTAAAATTCCAAAAAAAAAAAAATTGGCAGAAGTTTGGGTTAGTTTTGGAAGGAGAGAGCAACCTTCATCCAAAGGTCTATTTTGATTCACAAAGGTATTTTCTTTTTCTAATTTCTTGTGAAATTTTCTTTCTGTTCTTCTGGGAGGTTTAATTTATTTTAATTTTAGTATTTTTTTTTCTTCATAGATGGATTTGAAGAATTTAGATTTCGATCAATTACAAAAAAAAATGGTTGAGAGGCTAGGATGTGAACCTCTTAACTTGGGTCAGGGCAAATTCGGATTGGCTTTTGAACAGGCAGTGTCTTTTGAACCGGTAAAGAAAAATTCAGAAACTGATTTTATCGAACTTATTGATTGGGGACCTAACCTTAAATCCTATCAAAGCACCCAAAAGATGAGGAATATTATTAGGGGTGTAATAAGTGTATTAATTGATGATATCACTTATGGGAGAGTTAGATCCAAGTTTGGATTAGAAGATATTGGTATCAACTCATTTGGTATAGTTTCTATATTGTCCAGTGAATCAGTTGATGTGTTAGTTGATGAGCAAGACAAATCTAAAATCTATCAAGAATCTTTAGCATGTCTCATAGCTATCATCCTTGAGATGTGCGATTGTGATGATGAAGAAATTGAAAAAACACCCATGGATCTTTCTCATTTAATGGTATATCTTACTGATCCCAAGACTTTCTGGTTATGGTAAGTTCTTATATGCCATGTAGGTTTTCTATTATTTTTTTTATGGGTAATTATTTGAAATACCGGCCGTGTAAATTTTGGATTCCATAAGCGGGTTTAAGTTTTAAATATTTCAATCTAGTCCCTAGAGGACACATGTCACTCTTCAGGACCCGCTTGTGTAGTCCGCCAAACTCCACTGACGGTGTATTGTATATTAGGGTAACATGTGTCCTCTAGGGACTAGATTGAAATATTTAAATTTAAACTCGCTTGTGGAGTCCAAAATTTACACCACTGATATATCAAATAATTACCCTTTTATATTTTTATGAATAATAATATATGTTTTTTTAATGTTTTAGGGATGCGAATGGGTTTGTGCTAAATCATCCTTCTTGTTGGAGTCACATACGGTTTCTTAAGGCAATCCGTCATGTGAGATTTTTAATTAAGATTAATGCCTATGATGAGCTTATGAATGCTATTAACAGTGCCTATCCAGAGGGATTTGTATGGAAAGAAGTCTTCTTTAAAGATTTCATCGACAATGTTGGTTATCCAGCAGGTTCTTTCAAGGATGCAGCATACAAGACTTTTTACCGTGGACCAATTATTACGAAATATGAAAGACAACCTACTAGTTTCAAAGATGATGGGGTGGGTTTGCTTATGTATTTACATGACTTATTGGAGTGTACCCAAGAAAGAGTGATTTGGATGACTCGTACATTGTTGAAGTCATGAAAATGGTAAATATGTTGTTTCCATTATTTCTGCCCAAGATATCTTGCTTTTTTTATAAATTCCCTTAGGCTCATGACTTAGACTTAGTCTTCATTGTTCATTACAGTTAAATGTATAATGACAAGCCATGCTAATGGATAGCTAGCTTTCATACAAAAGAATTACTTGGATATATGATTTTTTTTTTGGAGGGACCTTGGATATATGAATTTTGATATTTATTTTAATTTTTATTGTCCTATATTTTCTTAATTAACTCAGAGAGAGCTTTAATCAAAAAAAAAAAAAAAACTCAGAGAGAGCTTAATTCTGAACTTTGATATTTGGTAATCCAAATTGACGAGATCGACCCATTTCATTGTCTTAGCTCTTAGCTTATGGATTTTGGGGCAAAGTTTGCTAAACAAAACAAATTAATGCCATGGAACCAAGCACAAATGCATGGTACTTTTGCACATCATGACAGCTCTTTTTGGCCAAAACAATTTAATACTCTAGGCTTTAATTTATTTTCACGGTTCCCATATGAGTTGGTTGAAATCAGAACTATAAATAATTTTTTAAGGATCTTGTTCCTATTAATTGCATCTCAAGGATTTTTTTTTAATTTTCTTTTTCCTTTTTTATGTCAAGGCTACATGACAAAATCCACATGTGTCAATAATAATAGTAGTATAATTTGTTAATTTTTTTTTAATAATGTTATACCTAGTTGCACATAAAAATTGTGTACATGCATGGTAAATCTTTTTTTTTTTCTATGAACACTACTGCTAGCACAAGTGCTACTCAGAGAATGCTAGCTAAAGCTAGCAATTACCAATACAAGTACTATTACCAATCCAAGTACAAATTTCAATAGGATCTCTAGTTACATATGTTTGAAACACTATAACCTTAAACCTACATCCACATCCTATTGCTTCTCCTTGTAGATTTTGACATTTCATTCCTTCCACAACGGGTAACACAATATGCATTTCAAACTAATTTTAGGATCAAAGTGAAGTAAATTATAGAATAGAGTTTTAGAAAATATAGAAATGGTAACAATATGCATATGGTAAAATTAGGTGGGCCAAGTAACATTACTCATAAAATTATCATTAGTTATATATAATATATATGTTGTTTCAATTATTTCTACCAAAGATCGATGTTTAGTCAAAAAGATTTTGAAATTAGATGATTTTATATAAACAGCATGGAGTTTGTTGAAAAGGAAATTGATAGATACCTTGATATTTGCCAAACATAATTGGATGACATCTACATGTTCGATAATTATAAGACCTACAGCAATTTTGATAATAGTACTGGAAAATCTCAAAATCGTAGCTTTCATGGTTCGTTCCTCTCCGAAGAGAGTAAGAAATACCTCCTTCATTTCTCTTTCTCTTTCAGTAAGATTCTAGATGGACATGAACATAGTTATGTCATATATGATGGCAATCTGGATCAATGGTATGAATTGAAATACCCCTTCGACTATGGCAAGCTTAGTGGGATCATATTCTTATCTAATAATGTTGATAGTTTGTTAAGGGGTGAGTCTTTTCTCCTCAGTGCCCTTGATAGAATATCGTTTGGAGATACCCTGGTATATCATATGGGTTTGGATGACGATGACATAGGGCATTTGTTGTATCCAAACGATCGTTATCTGTAGGAGCTAAAAAACCGAACCAATAACTCAATAATCAAAATCACAAATCAAACTTTATTTAATCAACAAAACAATTTCCGCAATCGCAAAGCCATAGTCGATGGCTCTCAAAAACCACGAAACAAAGTTTTAATTTTCTTTTGGTTTCTCACATAACAGACTGACGGCACAAGCACAAAATAATAAGGCTTTTATATGCCTAGATTTTATATGGGGTTTAATTCCATGTACTCACCCACATTACAAGCCTTGTAACAAACCAATAAAAACTTGACACATAAATAAATTAAATAGACTTGGTTTAATAAAACCCAAACATAGCCTCCCTTAAGCCAAGTCTTCAAGCTTCACCATCCCAAGCATCTTCTTCAGCTTCAAGAACACATCCGTCTTCAATGGCTTCGTAAAGATATCAGCAACCTGCTCCTTAGATGAGCAAAACTCAACCGCGATCTCATTGTCTCTCACCAAGTCTCGAATGTAGTGATACTTGATGTCAATGTGCTTGCAGCGACCATGAAACACTGGATTCTTTGTCATTGCAATTGCTGACTTGTTGTCACAAAACACCTTTGTAGGCTTCACCTGTTCATGTTGTAACTCACTGAGCATCCTTCGCAACCATACAGTCTGTGTAGCACAGCTTGCTGCTGTAATATACTCTGCCTCTGCAGTGGACAGAGCAACCACCTGTTGTTTCTTAGACAGCCAAGAGAACACACCAGTTCCAAGATGGAACGCAAAACCAGAAGTACTTTTCCGCTTTTCAACATCACCTGCCCAATCACTATCTGTATATCCAACCAGCTCCACATCATTAGTACAAGAATAAAAAATACCATCACTAAGTGTACCTTTGATGTATCTCAAGATACGCTTAGCTGCTTGCAAGTGGGATTGCCGCAGAATCTCCATAAACCTGCTAATTATCCCCACACTATACATGATATCAGGCCTCGTAGCTGTCAAGTACCGCAAACTTCCAACTAAGCTCTTGTAATTAGATGCATCAACTAACTCACCACTGCCATCTGACACAAGTTTCAACCTTTCTTCAATAGGAGTCAAAATAGGATTGCAAGACTCCATCTTGAACTTCTTCAAGACATCACCAGCATACTTTTTCTGCGAAATAAATATACCAGCATCTGTTTGTTTCACCTCAATACCAAGGAAGTAAGACATCAAACCCATATCAGTCATCTCAAACTGAGCAATCATGGCCTCCCTGAAACTCACTAACAACTTTGGATTATTGCCAGTGAAAATTAAATCATCCACATACAAGCACACAATGATGATATCACCCTGCAGATTAGACTTTACATACAAGGTATGCTCATATGGGGCACCTATGAAAATCCATGATCAAGAAAGTAAGAATCAATACGAGTATACCATGCTCTAGGCGCCTGTTTCAATCCATACAAGGCCCTTTTCAACTTGTAAACCTTGTCTTCTTCCCCCTTCTTAACATAACCTGGAGGTTGTTCAACATAAACCTCCTCTTCAAGAACACCATTCAAAAAAGCAGACTTAACATCCATTTGCATAATTTTCCAACTATTCTGAGCAGCAAGTGAAATAACCATTCTAACAGTATCAAGTCTAGCAACAGGTGCAAATACCTCAAAATAATCAATACCTGGCTTTTGCTTGTAACCCTTGGCTACCAAACGTGCTTTAAAGTGATCCACCTCACCATTGGGCTTGTACTTAGTCTTGTACACCCATTTAACACCAATTGACTTCTTTTCCTTAGGAAGAGAAGTAAGCTCCCAAGTACCATTCTTTTCAATGGCATGAATCTCATCATCCATGGCTTTCACCCAATGATTATCACAAGCAACATCCTCAAATGTCAAAGGATCACAATCTGCAAACATGGCATAATGAACAATATCATCACTATCATCAAAAGAATCAGAAGCATTACCAACCACATAACCCTGCAAACGAACATTAGGCTGCCTCAATCTTTGTGGGCGGCCAGAAGTTTCTGCAGGTATTTGCTCCACCTCTCGATTAGCATCAAATCCATCAATAACAACAACAGGTCTAGGCTGCGAATCCTTGCCATCATTAGACCAATCCCAAATACCATCTTCATCAAAAGTAACATCCCTGCTAACAACAATCTTCCTCGTTTTCGGATTATACAACTTGTACCCTTTTGTCTCATGACTGTACCCAATAAAAATACACTTTTCAGCTTTGTCATCCAGCTTCTTTCGCAACTCATCAGGCACATGAGCAAAAGCTACACATCCAAATACCTTAAGATGCCCAATGTTGGGCTTGTTCCCAGTCCAAGCTTCTTGTGGAGTTTTGTCAAGAACACTCCTCGTAGGATACCTATTCAGAACATATATAGCACAAGCAACAGCCTCAGCCTAAAAACCTTTTGGCAAATTTTTACTATGCAGCATACATCTCACCATATCCATGACAGTTCTATTCTTCCTTTCAGCTACCCCATTCTGTTGAGGGGTGTACCTAGCAGTCAACTGATGCAAAATACCATGTTTCTCCAAGAAATCATCACATACAGTATATTCGGTACCCCTATCAGTTCTCAAAATTTTAAGAGTATACCCACTTTGCTTCTGAACATAGAACAAAAACTTCTTGAAAGCATCACAAGCATCAGATTTATGCTTCAAAAAATAAACCCAGGCCTTTCTACTAAAGTCATCAATGAAACTGATAAAATACTTACTACCACCAATGGAAGGAACCTCCACAGAGCATAAATCCGAATGAACAAGTTCTAGTGGTCTAGTTGCTCTCCAAGCATGTCCTTTAGGAAAGACTTCTCTATGCTTCTTTCCCAAAACACAGGTCTTACAAACTTTGTCAGGAACTTTAAAAGCTGGCAACCCAGAAACCCAATTCTTTCTAGCAAGAAAATCAAGACTACGAAAATTCAAGTGCCTAAATCTCATATGCCAAAGCCAATTATCATCAACAATCATAGAAGCATGACAAGAAGGTTCATCATAATTAAGTTGCAAAGGAAACAAATGGTTTCTAGACACTTTTACCTTTGCAATCATACGATTATCAGCATCATAAATAATGCAGCCATGCCTGTTGAAGTGCAAATCATAATCCTTTTTAGCTAACTGCCCCACACTCAATAAATTCTTACAGATATTTGGAGAGTAAACAACTTCAGAAATAAAATTCAATGTCCCATCCTTTAGCTTGATGCCAATCTTGCCTTTCCCATATACCGGTATGGACCGGTCATCACCAAGTCTCACTGATCTACGAAACGAATCATCAAAGTCAGAAAACAACGACTTATTTCCGCTAAGATGATTACTGCAACCTGTATCCAACAACCATTGGCTATCATAGCCATCTGCACTATCTGAACTGGCCAACAACAATGTTTCAGTGCAATCACCACCATTCCCTGCAACTTTAGCATGATGATCTCTATTTTCCTGTCTCTTGGAACGACAATCTCTACTAAAATGACCATACTTGCCACAATTATGACATTGAATATGCGACTTGCACTCAGACTGATAGTGCCCATATTTCTGACATTTATAACACTGAACATTTAGACATATCACGAGTTTGATCAGTATTACCTTTTCGATCAAAGTTGCCTCTGCGATCAAAATTACCTCTGCCAAAACCTCTGCCACCTTGCCTTTGACCAGGCCTGAAATTTCTACCTCTCTGTTGGCTGGATTCGCCTTTATTTGATGCTTCAGCTTTCTCCTTCTTCACATCAATTTGAGCTTTCAATGCCTGCTCAACAGTTCCTGCAGACCTCTCATCTAACTTGTATTCATGTGCCTCCAATGTTCCCTGCAAACCAGCAATAGTCATAGTTTTCAGGTCCTTCGACTCCTCAATGGTGGCGATAACATCAAAGCGCTCCGTTAAGGTCCGAAGAATTTTCTCCATAATCTGAACATCGGTAATGGTTTCACCATTGGCCTTCATATTGTTAACAATTTTCTGCGTCCTTGAAAAATAATCAGCAATCTTCTCATTCTTTTCTTGTTGAAGCAGCTCAAACTGCCTCCTATATGTCTGCAACTTCACCCTTTGAACTGGTGCTACACCTTGATAGGACTCAATCAAAGTATCCCAAGCTTCTTTTGATGACTTCACGTTAATCAGCTTCTGAAAGACTGACATCTCAACACTCTGCATTATATGGTGGATAGCTCGATCATCTTTCTTGCGAAGATTTTTCAATTCCTGCTTCTGTACAGCTGTCCAACCAGTAGTATCTTCTGGTTGAACGAATCCCTCCTCAACAACTTCCCACAAATCTAATGATTTTAGAAAAAATTGCATCTGCACAACCCACTCTTGAAACAAGTTTTTACCATCAAATTTGATTGATGGAGTTTGCACATACTGCATATTTGTAGCCATCAGGATCTTATGGCTCTGATACCAAATGTAGGAGCTAAAAAACCAAATCAATAACTCAATAATCAAAACCACAAATCAAACTTTATTTAATCAACAAAACAATTGTCGCAATCGCAAAGCCATAGTCGACGGCTCTCAAAAACCACGAAACAAAGTTTTAATTTTCTTTTGATTTCTCAAATAACAGACTGACGGCACAAGCACAAAATAATAAGGCTTTTATATGCCTAGGTTTTATATGGGTTTAATCTTTTACCAAAAAAAAAAATGGGTTTAATCCCATGTACTTACGCACATTACAAGCCTTGTAACAAACCAATAAAAACTTGACACATAAATAAATTAAATAGACTTGGTTTAATAAAACCCAACATTATCGCATCGGCAAATGGAATTTGATTCCGATGGGTAGCGAAACATACTGTTTTCTTTGCTTGTATGGTGCAGATGATGTGTGGGGGCAGAGTGACGTTTTTGTGCGATTTGGCACGGTCTATTTGCGATATGGCACTGGACATCTCGATAATGCATCGATGATGATGTTACTATATATTACTAAGCGCCTTAAATTGTCCAAATATAGTCTTCCTGCGGAAGATTGGGATTGGGAAGATTTGGAGACTATCGAGATTGCATCTTCATCAGCAGTTACCTCGACTTGTCATCAACCTGTATCGGCTTTAGGATCGTTTTCTGGATCACGTTGAGACTCAGGGATTGTTTTCTGGTTCATGTTAGACTCATTAAACCATATGTTTAATGGTACTTTGCTCTTCTATCTTCAAAGTATTAATCATATAATACACCACTTGTCAAAGCCACTTCAAATTTTCATTATTTGGTGAAATGATTGGTTGATTTCCTTCATATAATTAGCTAATAACAACCTCATTTTAAAAGGTTTAGCTGGCATGTGAAAAACTCAACTTGTACTATTTTCTTTATAGCTTAAGGCTTAAGCACTACAATTCTACAAATTAATCAACAAATTGGAAAGCTAGAGGTTTGCCATTTCCTTTTCACTTTCAATCTTTATTCACTAAAGCGCGCAGAACCATTTAATTTAACAAATCTAACATACTTTGACTTAAACTCAAATCTTTCAATGCTATATATCTCAAAAGAGCAACACCATCCATAAAATGCATTCTCATTAATGATTAACCAACATGACAAACTGCAATTAAGCTTGGGTCTTTCAATCTAATGAAAGAGCAGGTTTTAGAAACCTTATTATAAACAAAACTTAGTAAGTTATTACACTTTTTCATCGCATACTTGGACCTTATAAAAAATTAAACAGCAAAATTAAGTACTACTAGTAATTAGGCCTGATTTACTGATGCAAAGTGGATCAGGAAAGAGCAGTGAACGATAACCAAAATCGATAGTGTTGATGTTCTTGTGAGCAACTTTATATCCAGCCAACTTATGGCGCTTAGCACGACGATGATGATGACGACGATGATGAACATGTTGAACCAAATCCAAAGTGCCAAATCGCATATAAAAGCGATCATCATCATCTTCATCATATAAAAAGGCAAGGAAAAAGAACCTTCTACCCCTTCCTAGAGGAATTAAATGCCAGGATTCAGCTACTTGTAATTTTTTTCCTAGGAGAGCAGCCTCGTCCAAACCCAGCCGGCTAAGTAGAGATGTGTTAAAAGAGTCAGAATCAAAGGTATTAAGAACAAAAGAGTCGCTTCTGCCAAGTAATAAACCAATGTCGTCGTCACCCTTGAGGGACAAGGATTCGGAGAGCTTGGTTGTGGAAAAGGCATTGGGAATCCCCAATTTGGTCCATTGATCCAATTTGGCATCATAAATAGAAACGCAATGTTCTCCAAAAGAGCGAAAGCTGAAGTGAATAAAAAACTTTTGATTCTCACCATCGTCCAAAACAAAGGTACCATGGATGCCATAAATTGCCGCATCAAACGGCCAATCCAGCACTTCCCACTTAGAGCTATCATGTCTCAAGACTTCAAAAGGCTTGGATTCTGATGTATAAGAATAAAACAGTATAGAAAGCACATAGATATTACCCGCGAGAGCAAAAACGCAAGGCTTAGGCTTGCGAGAGTTGAGGGAAGGGGCAGGCATCCATTCATAACCCCCACCGGGCAGCTGCGGTTGATTTGCCACATCACAAAAGTAAACATCGAGTGGACCGCAAGACTCCTCATACCAGCCGCCTATAACGTAGATTTTGGACCCAACAAGGATGTGACCAACCCTGTCACAGTTTGTAATTGGAAAGCGGTTAAATTTCCAGTACTCGAAATCAACGACGTGGTAAATCCTAGAGGGATGCGTTGGATTGAGAAAGTAGATCATCAAATTCTCAGATTCACTAAAACTGAAGCAGACAACACCATGTTTGCACCACTTTTCCCATGCATCTCTTGGTAATCTCTCCGCCGTCACAGGGCTTGGGTAATTTTGTGATGATAGGTTTCCCTTGCAATTCCAGTTCCAACTTTAACTCCTTATTACTCGTCAGATATTCAGAAGCTCTTTCAGATTCAGTAGATGAATTAGATTCCTGTTCAGTAGATGAATTAGATTCCCTGTCAGGAGACAGGGGCTGCTGCGACATACTTGCAAAACCCTAACTAATCTATTTCGTGTCAAAGAGTAACTGAGTTATGTGTCTTAACTTATAATAATATAGGGAATTGAATTAAGAAGAACGCAAAGAGTATAAGATAAAAAAAAGGGCAGGAGTTATGCAATTAAAAAAAAATACCGACAAAATTGGACGGCAAGCTCCTTTTGCCAAAATCCCCTATGCAAGTTTGCTTTGTGATTGTGCCTACAAAACGATAATTGGACAGTCAATCCAAATTGCAATGGGATTTCATAATCTTGAGGAAAAAGCAAATTTAATTGGTCTTTAATTCCATATAAAAAATAAGCCGCAACCCACTACTACTACACCGTCAAGAAAATCAGAGAAGCAATCAAATTCAAAAAATTTGGCAGAAGGATTGTGTAGGGTTTTCGAATTGCACTAATTCGAAGGGTTGGGTTAGTTTTGGAAGGAGAGAGCAACCTTCATCCAAAGGTCTATTTGATTCACAAATTAAGGTATTTTCTTTTCCAATTATTTATTTTACAAAGGTAGGTAATTTTGTATTAATCACCTAGCTTCTTTGTTTTCTCACTGTTCTTTCTCTCATATTAGGCGTAATTGCAATGTATTAGCTCGTATATTAGCACAACAAGATTTTGGTGTTAGTGCTAACTATGTTTAAAATGGAGTCTTACCTCCATGCATTTGTAATCCTGACGATTAATTAATATCATTTACTACTATTTCACTATAAAAAGACTCAACCTAAACCAAAATGTATTAAATATTATTTCCCCAAAAATGTATTTGTTATGCAATCAATCATCTGAATTAGTAATCAAGTATCCGATTTTTAAAAATAAAAATAATACTAATAATTTGAGAAGAAGAAGGGAAATTTCTTTTATTCCTGAAGATATATTACTGCCATGATTTCAGTTGATTACTTTCAGATGGTTTGTTTTAACATGTGTCTAGAGGCAATAGTGCTAGATATAATAGTCTACATATCTTATCTTATCTTATCTTATCTTATCTTATCTTTTTTTTTTGAAAGGCAAAAATGGCGAGATTTTATACATAATTTGGATGAGGTACAAATCAACAACAAGGAACAGCAGTCACAAGCAAGCTAGCCAGAGAAAAAGAACAGCAAAAATCAAAGCCAGATGAAGGCTGGACTACAGAGGAAAGCAAAAGTAATCAGCAAAAGGAAAGGACATGATCATGAAAAACAGCCTGGCGGACAATCATCTATATGAACGATGAGCAAATCTGAGATTCTATTAACACCCTCCTTGGCTAAAAGATCAGCAAAATCATTGGATGACCGAGGGATTTTGACGATGTTCCAGTTATCTTATCTTATCTTATCTTATCTTACTCCTATATAAAATCACGAATTCAAAAATTCTAATTGGGAAATTTCATAAATACCCTTTGTATATATTATAGTATAATAATTTTTAATAAGTATTCTTTTTAGTCATTTAACTTTTTTTTTTAAATTTTTTCAGATGATTCAACTTTTTTATTAATTATGGAAAGATATTGTAAACCAATATTTAAATTTTTTAAATTATGGAAAAATATTAATAATCCACTATAATTTTAATTAATAATACTTCTAATAATTATTTTAGATTATAATATATTTAATTGTAATATTATTATTTATACTCATGAAAATTTTTTATTTTTATCATGTAAAGATATTGTAAATACAAAATATAATTATAATAATTTACTCCCCATAATTATTTGAAATACTTTTTATTTATAATTTGTATTTATTTAATTTAAATTAAATTAGTTTAATGATAATTTACATGTTTAAAAAAATTGGTCTTATGCCGAGGTTGTCAAGATTGAAGTTTCCTATGCCAAGGAAAAAAATTTGCTGATTTACTTTCATTTAGCAAACTTCCCACGATTATAATTGGGTGATTTTCCAAAGCAGTGCTTAAATATTCCTTTTTAAAAAATAAAAAAATTAGTTTAATACTTTACATCATCTAACAAAATATCAGCAACATTGGATTTCAGAATTTGTTTTTACGAACATGTGAATCTTGTTTCGATTTAATTAGAAATTAATTTAGAAAAAAATAAAAAAATACGATACCAATGTTTTTGGCGTGGTCAAAATACTCGGCAGGTCCCTCTACTTTCACAAAAAAATAAATTTCATCCCTATACTAAAAAAAACAGTCAATATAATCCCTCTACTTGGTACTTTGGGTCAATTTCGTCCCTTTGTATACGGAGGGTGTTAAGTTGCTGACGTGGACCGTTAACTGATGATGTGGCATTACACGTGGAACTCACCATAAATTTTCAGAATTTTTTATAGATAATTAAAAAAAAAGAAAATATAATTTTTAAGAATTTTAAAAATACAAAATTTTCAGAATTTCTTCCAAAAAATGGACCGAACACTACTTTTTCAAGAACAAAATATGAACATTTTGAATGTTCAAGAACACCTTCAATATTTGTTGAAAAATATCAAATCTCATTGGTTAGATTCATCTAAAAATCCATATACAACCATCATATAATACCATTAAATTTATTGAAAATAAAATCCATTGTATAAAGATGGTAATTGGCGTTGTTTTATTTTCTTCGTAGAACCTTTGTTTTTAATGTATGTTAGCAAAAGCACGCAGAGGGCAGATAAACAGAGTTTTTCCATTTCTAAATACAATGCGAAACTTTTCATTTTTCAAGTTATTTTCCAATTTTGCCTTCAAATTACCTTTTTTGGGGCCAAACTGCCAAAGTTTTGCCTCGTAATAGAACTGAAGTATTTGAATTGAGAGAATTTCTTACGATTCCAAATCCAGTTTTATTTGATTTATTAGGATGAATAATTTTCCCAAATGTTTCGAGCCCAAGGGGTTGTCAGCGAAAACATAATTTCGAGTCTTCATTTGGCTATCTCCAATTCTCATATTCGCATTGTTCACAATCCTCCGTAATCCTTATGAATAATTCAGCTGCAGAAAAAAGCAAGCCTACACTTAATCATGTGTTGGCCATTGGGTGTTTCAATAATTCAATTTGACACCACATTAACTTTAACATTGGCTATTGAAGGAAGAAAAAGAACTTGGGTATCAAGGATTCTTGAACATTATTAAAGTGGTTTTCCTCAAAAGAAATAGTTTCGCTTGAATTTAGTTTAGCCTGAAAAAGTTTAAGGTGCTTTTTGTCTTCGGTTTAGGGAAGAGAGGAAGAAGAAAAAAAGAAAACGATATTTTTTTTTAAAATTACTTTTTACTTATTTTTTTAAAAATAAAATTATACATGTATGCTGATGTGTCATTAATGAATGTGACACGTTAGCAGCTTTAAACGGTCTCAATTTGCACCGTTTTTGATGGAATTCATTGACCCAATCTGTTAAGTAGAGGGATGAAATTGCCCCAAAGTTGAAGTAGAGGGATTAAATTGATTTTTTTTAATAGATGGACGAAATTGATTTTTTTTTTTGAAAGTAGAGGGACCTCCTGGGTATTTTGACATTTTTACGAGCATCTAAATCTTATTTCGATTTAATTAGAAATTAATTCAGAAAAAATATGAAAAATATTATGAAAAGCCCTCAAAATTTTTTGACATTAAATTATATATATTTTATGAGTAATTTATCCAAAAATTGAGAAAAAAAAATTTCGGGTTATTTTTTACAGAATTTTAGCCAAAATCATGTACTAACCATCATGTTGTTTGGCTAAAAACGCGATTCGGGGCCCCGTCTCAGTTTTTCATGATTTTTGACACCGATACTACTTGAAATATCTAAGAATTTGTTTTTACGAGCATCTGAATCTTGTTTTGATTTAATTAGAAATTAATTCAGAAAAAATATGAAAAATGATATTGAAAGCGTGAAAATCCCTTCAATGTTTTTGGCGTTGAATTATATATTTTTTTAATGAGTATTGTGGCTAAAAATTGAGAAAATATCTTTCGGATCAATTTTTGCAAAATTTTAACCGAAATCATGTAACAATCATCACGGTTTTTTTTTTGGCTAAAAATGCGTTCCAGAGCCCATTTCAGTTTTACATGAGTTTTGGTATCGAGACTCCTTGAAATATCTATATTCATCTAACCAAATCCCAGCCATTGTTTTTACAAAGCATCTGAATCATGTTTCAATTTAATTAAAAATTAATTCAGAAAAAATAGGAAAAACGATATTAGAAGTGTGAAAAGCCCTTTAATCTTTTTGGCGTTGAATTATATATTTTTCTGTTAGTATTGTGGCTAAAAATTGAGGAAAAATATTTCGGGTCAATTTTTGCAAAATATTAGCCGAAATCGTGTATCATCACAGTTTTTTTTTCCTTCTCTAAAAACGTGTTTCGGGGCCTCAGATCAGTTTTGCATGATTTTTAGCGCCAAGACTACTTGAAATATCTATATTCATCTAATCAAATCTCAGCCACATTGGATTTAAGGATTTGTTTTTACGACCATCTAAATCTTATTTCTAATTAGAAATTAATTCGGAAAAAGTAGGAAAAACGATATTAGAAGCGTAAAAACCCCTTCAATATTTTTGGCGTTGAATTATATATTTTTTATGAGTATTTTAGCCAAAAATTGAGGAAATATCTTTCGGGTCAATTTTTGTAAAATTTTAGTCAAAATCGTGTAATAATCATCACAGTTTTTGGCTAAAAGCGTGATACAGGGCCCCGAGTCACTTTTGCATGATTTTTGACGCAAAAACTCCTTGAGATATCCATATTCATCTAATCAAATCTCAGCCATATTGCATTTAAGGATTTGTTTTTACGAGCATCTGAATCTTGTTTTCGATTTAATTAGAAATTAATTCCAAAAAAATATAAAAAACGATATGAAAAGCATGAAAAGTCCTCAAATATTTTTGGCGTTAAATTATATATATATATATATTTATGAGTATTTTAGCCAAAAATTGAGGAAAATTTTTTCGGGTCGTTTTTGCAAAATTTTATCCGAAATCATTTACCAACCATCACAGTTTTTTACGAAAAACGCGTTTCAGGGCCCCAGTTCAATTTTGCATGATTTTTTGGTATCGAGACTCCTTGAAATATCTGTATTTATCTAATCAAATCTCAGCCACATTGCATTTAAGGATTTTACGAGCATATGAATCATATTTCGATTTGATTAGAAATTAATTCAGAAAAATATGAAAAACCATATTAAAAGGGTGAAAAGTCCTCCAATATTTTTGGAGTTGAATTATATATATTTTATAATTATTGTGGCTAAAAATTGAGGAAAAATATTTCGGGTCATTTTTTGCAAAATTTTAGCAGAAATCGTGTACCATCATGATTTTTTGGATAAAAACGCGTTCCAGAGCCCCACGGGTCAGTTTTGTATGATTTTTTGTGGCAAAACTCGAAATATCTATATTCATCTAACCAAATTTTAGTCAAATTGGATTTAATGATTTATTTTTATGAGCATTTGAATCGTGTTTAGATTTAATTAGATATTAATTTGAAAAATATTGGAAAAACGATATTAGAAGCATGAGAAACCCTTCAATATTTTTGGCGTTGAATTATATATTTTTTATGAGTATTGTAGCTAAAAATTGAGAATATTTCGGGCCAATTTTTGTAGAATTTTAGTTGAAATCGTGTACCATCATGGTTTTTTTTTTGCCAAAAACACATACTGGGGCCCCGAGTCAATTTTGCATGATTTTTTGACGCCAAGACTCCTTAAAATATTGTCTATATTCATTTAACCAAATCTCAGCCACATTGTATTTAAGAATTTGTTTTTACGAGTATTTAAATCTTGTTTAAATTTAATCAAAAATTAATTTGAAAAATAAAATAGGAAAAATGATATTAAGAGCGTGAAAAACGCTTTCAGTTTTTTTGGCGTTGAATTATATATTTGTCATGAGTATTTTCGTTAGAAATTGAGAAAAAATCTTTCGGATCAATTTTTGCAAAATTTTTTGCCAAAATCATGTACTTACCATCACGATTTTCGGCTAAAAACACATTCCAAGGCCCGGATCGGTTTTGCATAATTTTTTGTGCCAAGATGCATTCTCATTAACGAACATAACAAACTACAATTAAGTTGGGTCTTTGAATCTAAAGAAAGAGATGCTGGTTCTAGTAACCTGATAAATAATAAAACTAATTAATAAAGTTATTGCAGTTTGATCGATCGCACACTTGGACCTTATAGAAAATTAAACAGCAAAATTAAGTAGTAAGGCCTGATTTACTGATGCAAAGTCCATCAGTAAAGAGCCGTGAACGATAACCAAAATCGATAGTCTTGATGTTCTTATGAGCAACTTTATATCTGTCAACTTATGGCGCTTACCATGATGATGATGATGATCAACATGTTGAACCAAATCCAAAGTGCCAAATCGCATATAAAAGCGATCATCATCATCTTCATCATGTAAAAAGGAAAGGAAAAAGAACCTTCTACCCCTTCCTAGAGGAATTAAATGCCACGTATCAGCTCGCTTTTCCCCTAAAAGAGCAGCCTCGTCCAAACCCAACCGGGTAAGTACAGATTTTTTAAAAGAGTCAGGATTAATTATAAAGGTATTAAGAACAAAAGAGTCGCTTCTGCCAAGTAATAAACCAATATCTTCGTAACCCTTGAGGGATAAGCATTCAGAGAGATATCTGGGTGAGGAAAAGCTATAGGGTTCTCCCAATCTGGTCCATTGGTCCAATTTGGCATCATAAATAAAAACGCACTCACCTCCCCACACTTGAATAAGGAACTTTTGATTCTCACCATCGTCCAAAACAAAGGTACCATTGATGGCACAAATATTTATCCCATGAAGCGGCCAATCCAGCACTTCCCACTTAGAGCTATCATGTCTCAAGACTTCAAAAGGCTTGAATTCTTCGCCTGATATATGATCCAATATAGAAAGTGCATAGATATTACCCGCGAGAGCGAAAACGCAAGGGTTAGGCTTGCAAGAGTTTAGGGAAGGGGCAGGCTTCCATTCATATCCTCCACCGGGCAGTTGCGGTTGATTTGCCACATCGCAAAAGTAAACATCGAGTGGACCACAAGTCCAGTCATACCAGCCGCCTATAACGTAAATCTTAGACCCAACCAGGATATGACCAACCTTGGCACGGTTTGCAATTGGGAAGCGGTTAAATTTCCAGTACTCGAAATCAACAACGTGGTAGATCCTAGAGGGATGGCTTGCATGGATTGAGAATGTAGATCATCAAATTCTCACATTCACTAAAACTGAAGCAGACAACACCATGCTTGCACCACTTTTCCCAGGCATCTCTCGGTAATCTCTCCGCCCTATCACGGGGCTTGGGTAATCTCGTCATAGGATATTCTTTCCCTTGCAATTCCAATTCCAACTTTATCTCCTTGTATCTCCTCACATATTCAGAGGCTCTTTCAGATTCACTACACCAATTAGATCCCTCCCCCTGGTCAAGCTGCTGCGACATCCTTGCAAAACCCTAATTAATCTATTTCGTGACAAAGAGTAATTGAGTTATGGTGTTAGGAAATTGAAGAAGAACCCAAAGAGTATATTATGATAAAAATAACCGATGAAACTTGGACCCTTGCCGAAAACCCCTATTCAAGAAAAAACAAAATTGGAAAGGAAATCCAATTAGTATACGGGTGTTTCCTAAACTTAAATTGGATTAAATTCTATCTATGTAAGAACGAAAAAAGCCTAATACGTACCGGGTATATTTTGCTACTTTTGCAATGTTAATTTTTATAATTTTAAATTTTTAAATAGTACTAACATAATGTAGGGCCGAAATTAATGTTTGAGCCTTTAATTTAATTTAATCAATTGCTCAGTACACAAAAAGTTTGTTAGATGAGAAATTAGGTAAACACACATTGTAATTATACATATCAAATGCTTGTGGTTGACGAATAAAAATGAAAGCTAAGATAAGATAGAGTAATTGAGTTAAGGGTGACCAGATTTATCCCAAAAAGGTGACAGTTATTAAGGGACAGAGTGAGTAAGGAAAAAGAAAAACCCAAAGAGTATATGATAAAAAAGAAAAAAAAAAAAAGGCAGGAGTTACAAGTCTTGGGAATTGGCAAAAACAGATGCAAATATTCCGTAACCAACCAAACTTGTCCATCATCCTCATCCATCAGTTAGTAGATAATAGTATTGGAAAATCTCTAAATTATAAATCATTGATATTTGATTCCTTAACGCAATGCGTCATTTGAGATATTTAATTAAGACTGATGCCTATGATGAGCTTAAGAATGCTATTGACCGTGCCTATCCAAAGGGATTTGTATGGAAAGATGTGTTCTTCAAAGATTTCATCGACAATATTGGTTATCCAGCAGGTTCTTTCAAGGATGCAGCATACTGGACTTTTTCATTATTTGACTTAAAAGCTATGTTTCTTGTAATTGGTATTCTTTTTCATTATTTGACTTAATTCTATTTTGTTATAATTCTCAAAAAATGTTCAGTTTACGAGTCAATTCACTTGTATACACTTTACAAAACTATTTGTTCAGTTAAAGCCAATACCGAATCACATATACAAGAAACGAACAAGTATACAAATACAACTTTCATGATTAGATCATTGCATTTCAATTCAAAATTCCAAAATCATTGATATATTTTTTTGTCGATACAAAATCATTGACATTTAGCAGTTAGTAATTTAGCAATTAGCATTACAATTTTACAAACCAAGTGAAAATTTCAACAATATCAGAAACAATGCAACAATATAAACTGCAGATATAAACCCCACTGGAGCATTCTACCATGAATTATCAGTTATCAATTAAAAACCAGACTGTGTTTCAGATTTAACCCATTAACAACAATATGTGTTTCAGATTTAACATATGACTGTAAAATCAATCATACTATAAAGCGATATTATAATATGAGTGATGATCCTATAGAATTCAATTCAAAGGTCCTGATATATTGCACTTTTAATTTCCTCATCAATTAATTCACAAGGCTGCAAAGGAATGACATGAACGAATACAAAAACTTCACCATATATGTATTAATAAAACGATAATTTTTTGATACACTGACAGTGTAAATTTTGGACTCCATAAGTGGGCTGGGAGTTGACACATACCCATTTTTTGAATTAATTTTGTTTTTAAAATTCAATACTATTTCTAAAGGATACATGTCAACCTTTAGACCCCGCATGTGTAGTTTGCTAAACTCCATCGACAGTGTATAGTATAATTTTCCTTTAATAAAAATATCTTTAGTTTGAAGTTCAATCTAACCCTCCCAGATTTGATGTCATGAATCAATATTTCTATGATACCCTTATAACATTCCTCGCCTCTTCGGTGCTTTGATAGGATTCGTGGTCTCCCCACATATGAAGTTTTACAAATTTTGAGTGATTTTGTACCCGTCTAAGAGGCTCAACCTCATTCTCAACTAAGTTATAAGCATCGCATCCTACATGCATAAGCAATTCTTGATGTAATTGCTCCAAATCCAATTCTGTCGGACAAATTGTTCAATAGAGTAAACCTCCACCAACATAAGTATTCACAAATCAATCTTGAATGACCTACCTGAGAGGCCCCAAAAGGCCAAAACCAAACAAAGGCAAAATTTCTCAAATGGACCATACGATAAAATGAACTACATGTAAACGACTACAAATTGACCCAAAAATAAAAGAATACAAGTCATATTAGCCCACGCTAGCGCTACAGGCATTCTTTATTTTAGAGTGGTGCTTGATTAACTAATTGAATAAGGATATTAATATATTAAATTATATAAGGTCCATGGACATTCTTTGTTCTAGAGTGGTGCTTAAATATTAATTGATTGAATTATATAAGGTTGCAGTAAAAATGCAATTTAAATGGATTAGTTTTAATATTGTCTCTTGCTATTGCCATAAATCTTTGTAAACTAACTTTTTAGACATGCAAAACTAAGAAGGTCAAAGAACATGTTTTTATTTGTAAGTAATAGGAAGTGCAAAGATGTAATAGAATATGGTGTTAATTGGATAATAATAGACACATTGAAGAAATGGTGGTTTAATTCAGAAGGGAAAGACATTGAACGGTCCATAGGGAAGAAATGGGGAAGGAGAAGAAAAAGGAAAGAGATGTGAAGGTGAAAACAGAAAGGGAGTAATGAAATGTTTGATTTTTGGCAAACTTGAAGATTGATCAGCATTGAGGAGTTGAAAGGAAGCAGCAGCTGAATTCGTGAGAGGAAAAAAGAAAAAGGGGGAGAAACATTAATTAAAAGCAATTAAGGAAGGAAAATGAGTAATTACAAAAAAGGATAGCAGGAAAAGGATGACTTCGAAAGAAAATGTTTGATTTTTGGCAAACCTGAAGATTGATCAGCATTGAGGAGTTGAAAGGAAGCAGCAGCTGAATTCGTGAGAGGAAAAAGAAAAAGGGGAGAAACATTAATTAAAAGCAATTAAGGAAGGAAAATGAGTAATTACAAAAAGGATAGCAGGAAAAGGATGACTTCGAAAGAATTGAACAAGGAGCCGTATGAGGTGAAAATCTCATGTACGGTTCTTATGTTATCTGTATAGTGGCATAATCAATTATATAAGGTCCACGGACATTCTTTGTTCTAGAGTGGTGCTTAATTAATTGATTGAATTATATAAGGTTGCAGTAAAATTGCAATTTAAATGGATTAGTTTTAATATTGTCTCTTGCTATTGCCATAAATCTTTGTAAACTAACTTTTTAGACATGCAAAACTAAGAAGGTCAAAAAACATGCTTTTATTTGTAAGTAATAGGAAGTGCAAAGATGTAATAGAATATGCTGTTAATTGGATAATAATAGACGCATTGAAGAAATGGTGGTTTAATTCAGAAGGGAAAAACATTGAACGGTCCATGGGGAAGAGATGGGGAAGGAGAAGAAAAGGAAAAAGATGTGAAGGTGAAAACAGAGGGGAGTAATGAAATGTTTGATTTTTGCCAAACCTGAAGATTGATCAGCACTGAGGAGTTGAAAGGAAGCAGTAGCTGAATTGGTGGGAGGAAAAAAGAAGGGGGAGAAACATTAATTTTCTCTCATCTTTGTAAAAACCTACAATAACAGATAATATGTCATTTTTGTTTGGATGTATACTCTATTAACGACCAATATCGTCTGACTGATTCTAGTCGTCCACGTGTCCCAATCTTACCACAACCTCCAAATTATCGGCCTTCTTAAAGCATCCACTTGTCTTTGAGCCATCAATCCAGTGCCTTACCAATTGAGTACATAATGAAACCAATCTCCCAGTATATATAGCATCATCGACCTAATGCAACGCCTTTCACCTGGATTTTTTTGACCCCAAACCTCCCATCCATTCAAATTGATTGCCTTCACAACATCTTTTAGGTAGTCAAACTGCAACAAGGATGTCAAGAAACAAAGTTAATAAAGTTTTCTTGATTTTGAAAGATTATACTACTCTTGCAACATAACATCTACCCTGGACAAAAGCATTTCCTTTACACTGGCCACTCCCATCTAGAGGTAACTCAACCCGATTCACGGAACCAAAAGTTTTCGAAAACCTTAGTATTTGATGGATTAACAATTTAATTCCAAATTCACACCAGAATCTAAACCTAGAGTAACTCACAATTAACAACTTCCAAAATTAGAACTTAAATACCTATCTCAAACGTATAAACATGCATTAAAAAACAAATTAATCCTCACCTCATGAAGCCAATCATATGTAATGCTGGGATGTAGATTGCCAATATGTAACCTTCGAGTGCTATCAATATGTGGAACTTTCTGCCATGTTGCCGCAAATCGTTTAATAGTCATCAGTGTAACAAAATGAAAAGACAACCACTTTCCAATGTGTGCTACTACTCTAGGCACTGACATGATGTCACGGAATTGAATATACCCTAGCATTGTTTAAAGACAAATATAAATACAAAATGAGTAGAGAAAATAAATAAATACCTTCCCAACCTCAGACAGCTTGATGCTTGATCAATCTTCTTGGAATCCAGACCTCGTTCTTTCAACACTTGCTCCCTGGGCTTAGCACCTTCAAAGGGATCCACCTTTGGTGCGGTAGAAGATACTTGATCAATCTTCTTCGAATTCAGACCTCATCATTTCAAAACTTCCTCCCTAGGCTTAGCGCCCCCGGGGATCCACCTTTGCTCCAGTAGATAGCTGGAGATTGTTTGAATAAGATTGGAATGAGATAAGCTCGGAAGCTAGGGAAACAAAATAAACGTTAAACTAAACTAAAACAAGTAATCTTCTAATTTCAATTAATCAATCTAATTAGATTCCAGATTCCAATTAAAATCAATCAATCAAACTAACAATAAATTCAGGATTATTATGAAAACTAATCTAATTGAATCATTGAAACCAATTTATTCAATCATACACCACATAGATAAGACTTATCAGGCATGCCTAATCTAAATAAATCATCATCAAACCATCAAGAGATTGGTAAAGAATTTAAGAACAAGATCTAGGTCTCACCATAGATCAAATAATTAATACATAGCTTAAGGGTTCAAAGGGGAAAAGTATTTAAAAGAGCTACTCACTCATAATTGAGAGTACTCTTGTCGACATATTTAAGAGAAGAAGTTGACAAGATCTCCTCCTAAGGTGCGATAAGAGCTAGAGAGAAAGCTTTCAAAAATCTCTAAATTACAAAGAATTAAATTATGATAAGTTGTTATGAAAATTAGGATGATCACTTTGTATTTATAGGCACCTAATTCAGCCTAGACAGGCTAAGAATTAATCTTCACCATTGGATAATCTTCAATTAAATGGTTAGGATTAATTCTGTCTCCAAATCCTCTTCTGATTAGGAATTGCACTGCTTAGTCTCCAAGTAAAACTCTGATTGGCTAAGAGGGAATATTCTAGACCAATAGGAAGCTTCCATATCATCTCAAACAGCTAGTCATACTGTCTAATTAATGTCCAAGTCGGCGAAGAACTCCAATTGTAAGTAGGAATGCAGTCCATTCTGTCTAGATTACTTCAAGGGCATTTTAGACATTCTTCACAACAGAATTAGGCTTCAAGGTCTAAATATAAGTTGTAGAGCTTGGAAGCAGCTTTCCAACGGTACCTCATTTGCATTTTTCTGAGCTCTGTATCAAAAGATATGAATTTTCTTCTGAACTGTTGCATATCAAACCCTAGTCAAATAGGACTTTGAATTATGAGATCTTCAGGATTATTGGAAATTACTGCATCATAATTATTAATTGGGCTTGGAATAAATCATTGGGCTTCAATTATGCATATTCGGGCCTAGAGAAATCAAAATTGGATCTCCATAAATTCGGAATTATCTTTGGGCTTCATGGGCTCGGGTCAGGCCAGATGGGTCCACTAGGCTAAAAATGACCAAAATCCGTAGTTTCTCCAAAATGATCCAAAATTGCACCAAATCTTCATATTTGTAAATGGCTTCAATTGGTCCTGAAATAGCAAATATGAGAAATATGGGGTTAAATATCCACTTACAACTACCAAAACAAGGTAAAATTGCATTGAAAATATAGAACAAATTAGGTCTTATCATATTTCCCCCACACTACACTTTTGCTAGTCTCTTGGTAAAAAAAGTTTGCAATCCTAAAAACTAGACACAACTATAAATAAATAAACTATGACTCTAAACAAATAATACTTTAAAAACATGATAGAAAAGAGAATATATAAAAAAAAATAATTAGAAGTTCATCATAGTACAAAATCAATTAGAATCAACAAATTCAATCTCAAAATCAAGTATTAACATGACAAGCCTAAATAAGAAAACAATTCTCAAATAGTTCTATGCAAAATCATCAATCTAACAAAAGCAGAGTAAGAATAGGTTTTTCTCACAACTCCTAAAAACAGTCAAAAGAGTTGCTTAAGCAATAGATATCGACACCTTCATCCAAGGTTTTCAGAAAACAAATTTTTAAGGTCAATCTCAATAGATCACACACATGTTGTCACGTCCCGAACCCAAGGCTCGGAACATAACAACGCCACATACTCATGAGGCAAACCCCAAGAGCATGTAAGGCTAGCTATCAGTCCAACATAGTATAATAGGTCCAAAATGAACTAAGTCTCAATATCCAAACATTAACAAAATCTTCAAGTCTCCACTAAACAACATCATTGAAATTCAACTAAGTTCTAAAAGTCCAAGTCTATTGCGAAAGCTAAACGTCTAACGATCACTCCCCCCAATGCAATCCCCAATGCTTACTCATTATCACCTGAAAATCATATAAACCACATAGTGAGCTAAAGAGCCCAGTAAGTAACAAGATCTAACTAGGTGGATCAAGTACAATAAAATCATACTTACTATAATAAGAAATCATACTTTTCATACAACCATATACGATAAACCAAAATCACTTTTTCACTTCAAAACAATACACTTTAGCTCAATCACAATAAACATTTTGTTCTTTTCAGGCTGCACTACAATCACAATCACAATCACAATCACAATCATCCGTTAACGGTATAGATCTCGAGTCTAGCCAACAGTTAACCCCCTGAGGCACGGGTCCACTATGCACAGCCTTCCAAGGACATTTAAACACATTTTCATACTCCCAAATCACTTTCAAAACCTTTTCAATTTCAAAACATTTACGTTTGCATACTCGATTTGATTTTAAGAAAACAACAATACTCTTTTAAAAACAACAAAACACTTCAAATCATTTATAGGAAAACAATCCATAAAACAATTGATAACTCATATAATTATAATACATATAATCTTAGAAAACACTAGAAAGGTCCGGTCACTTACCAGATTAGCACACACAATCACAACACAATTCTTGCAACGAACAATGTACAATTAAGTGCCTAACAATATTAATTATGCGTTGGAAACCAACACAATACAATATGCATAAGATGCATGAACAATCTACCCTCCCATAATCCTAAACACCTATGGGGAATTGTTGAAATCCTTTTGAAAACCTTTGCAAAAATCCAATTTCTATAATCTCTACAATTTCATAAATTAGAATAACATTAGGAAAATACATTTTAATATTTTCAGAGAGTGAAACACCAATTTTAATGGATCATAAATAAGATAATATATGGTATTAGAATTTCTGTAAAAATTTCGGAATTTAATTCTTTAGAAATAGGCCACACTCTCCTCTTACATTTTGGATAAGAAAATAAATCATAAAAAATATTTTGTAATTTGGAAAATTATGGGAAAATACAGAAAAACCATAAATATTTCAATAAACAATTTCCCCAAAAATCACTATCATATCACCTAGGGGTGAACTACACTCTCTCTCGCAAAATCTGCCTGAGAGTGGGCTTTGCAGAAACACTGTTCATCTTCTCCTACAAACAATTTCAGAAATTCCAGATTCGTCCCATCCGCCAAGCAACTTTGGGACTTCGATTCTCTCTCCACAAAACACCTGTGAAGGTATGGTTGTCACCTATGAACAGATCATACTTCCTACTACATGTCTATCACAAGTTTAGCCTCTAAAGGCCTTCGGTTTACTGGATTCCGGCAAGGAAAGAGGGGCCACTGATCACAGTTTAGATCTAGGGTTCATCAACTTAAAACATCATAACTTTCAAAATAGATCTAGGGTTATACTCACGTGCATGCACATGACTGAATTCTGTTATAATAGGGACAAAATATCCTTATTTCATACTTCATGGGGCAAAGTTCGATAAAAAAAAATTAAGGGGCAAAGTGACCTTTTTGTGATACTTAAGGGGGATTTTGGACATTAATTTAAAGGAAATTCAATCCACAACTGTGAATCTGATACCGTGAGGAGCCAACAACGTTGTGTATCCTGCCCTTCCAAGTTAGTGTAATCCACTTTTGATGTCCAATATCGAAGACACCCAATCGACCTTCTGAGGAAAGGCAATAAAAGCATGTCTCCTCTCAAACAAAATAAAAAATAAAAACATGCCATACAATAACGATAATAATTGCTTTTATTGTTCCCATTAAGTTTAATTAGGAAAAACAGTTATTTGATTGGATTCCCTTTCCAATTTTCGTATTCTTGCAGAGTAGATTTCGGCAAAGATCAAATTTAGGCTATTGGATTCCTTGCATGGACTTGGCTTATGATGCTTCAATGTCAACAGTCAACATGTGCTTGCTCTCAAACCAAAGGCTTTGACCTCGATTGGGAAGCTCCCTTTCCCTTCATAGACGAGAATGTCTTCACTCTCTTGGATTGCTCATAACCACTTCCTCACCTATTTTTTAGATCCAAATTAAATAGCTATAACGTCGACAACAACAGTGTTGTTCCCTTGAAACAAAGAATGTATAATGATTAATTATATGGAGAATTAGCAGAAGTGTTCGAAAATTAATCTATATAAAACTTTGAATAAAAGAGAAAGAAATTCAACTATGTTTAAGGGAATAAAACAAAAAAAAAACAAAAATCATTGAATTTTAAGCTTTTCTATGTTAAAAATTAGATAAAAGAAATTTAGATTTTGGTTTAAATTTTGTGACATGCTTGCTTACCACAAATCAAACTTTGTGTATATTAATTTATAATAGGATTAATGTTCAAATTGGGCCTAGACCTTTCTAAATTTACTCAATTTGAGCCTAAACCTTTAAACAGGACCAAATTGGACCTAAACCTTAGTAAATTGCACCAAATTTGGCCTAAATGTTAGTAAATTGCATCAAATTAGGCCTATTTTGGACGGAAATTTGGAATCGTAGTAACGGCGCGTTCCAATTTCCGTCCAAAATAGACCCAATTTGATGCAATTTGCTAACGTTTAGGCAAAGTTTAAGCCCAATTTGGACATTAGGCCATTTGGAGAACTGGTTCGTGTCCTTTTTTTTTTAGTGGTACAAGTGAATCTCATTACAATTAAAATAAATCTCCATATGCCCAAACATTTAACAAACTACCAAATAACAAACAAACAAATAAATAAACTCACATTCCGTGAGACTTGAACCCAGGACCTCACGGTTCAGGAACGGTGCACTCACCAGTTGAGCTGACAACTCAGATGCACTGGTCCATGTTCCTTGCTCAGGATGATTATAGTCATTTCAAGTTTTCTAAGTTTAATATTGTTGACAGAAATTAATCTTCATTTAACTGAAGATTTGGTTCTAATCAATGAGGATTGAGGACCAGACATCAAAATTTAAAAACAATACTATTCTTGATAGTATCTTTTTATCTAAATTGTACTGTTACTGTCAAATTGTTTACAGATTCCCATTTAGATCAGACATTTCTGCTTGTAACATGATAGTATATATATTCATGAAACTGAGCACCAATTGAAGAAAAAAAAATGAATATTCCTTGAACTGATGGGGTTGGTTGCATTTCCAAGAACTTTCATTTCATATATATTTCGGCCAACCGCAAAAGGAAAAAGATGCTTTTCAAAAATTTCAACTATTCCAAGTTTCTTGTCAAAGGAGAAGCAATAATTAATTCATTGTGCTCTTGATTCTTTGAGCATGATGCATGGTTTCATTTTGGAAAAACAATTGTTTGTTTGGGTACTACTGCCTGGAAAGTTACAAATTACACTGTCTACAAGAGATTGCAAATCTCATCTTTGAAAATGCAATTCTTTTACTTTTAGCATATAATCATGCTTTTGTTTGGTAGCTTGTGGAAAATTAAAAAGAGCAAATGCTAGTAAGTACTGTACTATTCCCTCCGTCCCATATTATCTGTCCATTTTGAGTCAAAGTTTCCTAATTTGGACCTTTAATAAAAATTATATAAAAATAAATTTTAGAAAATCATAATATATATTTTTCGAAAATTTGATTGTATATATATATATATATATATATTATAATTAAATGTCAAATGTATGATTAATTTGACCCAAAAGAAACAAATAATATGGGACTGAGGGAGTATTTTATAATGGGATGCTGATGCAGACAAACGAAATTAGTAGTGCATTAAGTAGGACTGTTGGAGAATTAATTTATTATTATTAATTAGAATATTCCAAAAGTGGAAAGTATATATATAACTATAAGACCTTTTTGACTTAAATGGTAAAAATTTGAAAATACATTTTGCTAAATATGATCTTAAATTAAATTATTGAGCTTGAACTTATGATTGAAGGATTCTTGAGCATATTTTGATACCCTTTACTCATCTAGTCTAGGCTTAGTAATTCCATCCAAAGCTGATTATTCAATCAGACCAATGAAATTGAGTTAATTGAAACTAACAATAGACTTGATTGACATTGACAAAAAAATTTTTTAGATGAATCATTCTCTTAGCAATGGACCGATGCTCACAATTATTAACAACGATTGAGTATTGCAAGAAAATTAAGGATCGAAATAAATAGCTACTCAATCATTAATGTAGTAACCAAAAAAAATCTACTCAATTATTTGTTATGATTCTAATTATGTATATGCTTTTTATCTTTCTCTTTAACAAAGTAGCTAAAAGGTAAAAAGTTGATAAGAGTTGAAAGCAAGTGCCACTGAATTGGAATCTTCCAAATTGACACATACCTAAAGTCAAGCATTGCATTGGGCATGAGATAAGTTCCACATACATATAGGTGAAATTTTGCAAGATATTTTGTCATTGAGCAAAATTTCTAAGCTCTTATATATATTTTTTTAAAATCAAATTTTCTAAGCTCTTAATTTCATTGATTTTTGACATCTACAATTGTTCCTCACTTCTTCTCCATGTCATATCAATCACTATTATTGATATTTATATATGATGATGACTATATATGAATCATATTTCCACTAGTCTACGTTATAATATGACAAAAATCTTCATCCACATTATAAAAGAAAAGTCAAATTATGCATGAAAAGATACTCATCTATAAAGTTATTATGATTCACTTATGGGCTATTAATAGACACCATGTAGGACATGAAGAATTTTTAAGAGTATATATCCAATCAAATCTTACAGAAAATGTAATGTTTAAAAAGTTTCAAAAACTTGGGAAACAAGTTTTAAACTCTATAAATAAAAGATTTTTTTTGGCCAGACTATGAATAAAAGATTCAAGTACACAAAACATCACTAAAAACATTTGGTAGGCAACATCCTTTTCAAATGTTAAAAGATAGTCAAAGAAAACGTGCTAAGAGAAACATTAATAGTACACTTATATGTAAAAAAAAACATTACTCTTAGTTGATCCATTTCTTCCAATGTTTTTTTTTATATATATTTACAAGTTAATCTTCTTCGAGCCGGGTTGACCCACTATAAGGATTGAAGGTAAAGCTCTCCCAACAAATGTTTTATCTGTAATGTAATTACATTTAGGGGGCGTTTGGTTGGGGGTGATCTTTGATCACCTGTGGTGATCTTGACAGGTAATCTCAGATCACCCCATTTGGTTACACTTTTTGGTTTGGTGTGGTAATCCGGATTACCCCCTGATCACCCCTCTAAGGGTGATCTGGATTACCACTATAAACCCATGTAATCTTTGATCATCGGTGATCTTGCATCACTAGTGAGTGATCTGGGGGTGATCCTAACCAAACGCCCCTTTATTCTTTTTCTTCATTTTGTTTTAGCATCTGATAATAATAATTATATATTAAATTCATGATTAAATCTAAAAAAAAAAATCCTCCAAAACATTTATTTTTCTATTCGCAAAACTTTAATTAAAGAATATCAAATTTCTTGAAATTTTATTGCATGAAAGTTTATGCTATACCTATATCAAAATTACCAAGAAATTTTCTAATACTATCTATGGGCCATTGGGCCCTACCCAATATAAGCTTACTCTTACGTGGGTCAAAATGGGTTGGCCCAATAAACGATGTTCATGTTGTCCATTTTCTCTTCCTGTTTTGCTGCTTGGAAGACGAGATTCGGGCATCAGAATCCTTCAGTTTTCATGGTGAGCACACAATTCGAAGCAAAACTGTGTTTTTTTTGGGGGAGAATGGCGACGTCTTTGTCTTCGTCGTCAGCCAATGAGGTTAAGTCTCCGGTTTGGCCCACCGCCACCCACGTTAGCCGACTGACGCTTGTGAAATTCGACGGTTTTTTCTGTTGGACTTTTCCCGGGTTTTTCTTTTCTTTTTTTTTTTTGGTTTCTAGTCTTTTTTTTGGCATTATTATCTACCTAGTTATTAATGTATTTCCTTTTGTAGAGCTCGAAAATTTTAATTTTTTAATCAATTATTATTATTGGTAAAAGGTTAGAAAATTTTAGGCAGGTTAGTCGGATCCAGTTCCAAATCATTTTTAAAATTGCCAAAGATTGATAAATGGACGAAAAAAAGAACATTAAAAGTTTAATCTTAAAAAGGAAAAAACGTTTTCCCTCTTTTCTCAGTTTTCTGTGTCTGACAAAGCAAACACTATCCAATCTCCATGTCCATTATTATTAGAATACTAAAATGGGAAAACTGACAACCAAACAAAATCTGGAAATCCAAAAAAGAAGTGTTTTTATTTTTTAAAATTTTTTTCTTATAATGAAAATATATATTTTTTGTTTCATTTCATTTTTTAGCTTTCCCTCTCTTTCATCTCTTTTTGTTGGCCACTCTCAAAGGCCACGCCTTTCCCGGAAGCCTCCAACTTTTTTGTCTCTCTTGAAGGCTCAAGGCTTTCATCTCTTTGCTCTCTCCGTCTCGAAACTCTTGCTCTCCACGCATATCTCTTCCCCAAGTAATTTTACTTTGACTCTTCTACCTGGACTTTTAACACTCTTTTAGTCTTCTTTTAGTCTCCTTCTTATATATAAACACTAGAACAGAACATGTCCAACACTTAGCTCTACAAAAATCTTCTCTTACACTCAAAACCAAGCTTTTTTCTTCACTAAAAACTCTAAGAAAAATGAAACTTTTTGCTTCAGAATCATCTTTCCTAATGAGTACAGCTGCTAGTTTTGATTTTCTCATGAAACCCATTTTTCTTAATGGGTTTTCTGCTTCCTTACACCTATTATTATTGCTTCTCTTGTTAGTCTTATGGGTAGTGAACAGAGTCAAAGAGGTTGCTGGAGGGGAAGGTTCAAAGGAGACATTCAGGCAAAGGAAGGGTTTGTGGTATAAGCTTACTTTAGCTTGTTGTTTTGTTGTTTCAGCTTTTAACATTGTCTTGTGTTTGTTAAATTACTTTTATTGGTATAGAAATGGTTGGTCTGGGGATAAGTTAGTGACTCTTTCTGATTATGTGGTTAAAACACTTGCCTGGGCTGCAATTTGTGTTTATTTGCATTATATTCAATTCTCCTATTCTGGGGAACAAAAGAAGTTCCCATTTTTGTTGAGAACTTGGTGGGGTTTTTATTTTTCAATTTCTTGTTATTGTCTTGTTGTAGACATTGTTCTTTACAAAAGCCATACTTCTTTCCCAAAACAGAGTTTAGTATCCTATAGTTTTTCTGTTGTTACTGGTTTGTTCTTATGTATTGTGGGGTTTTTTGGAAGAATTGAGGGTGAAGATACCCTCCTTGAGGAGCCCCTTTTGAATGGGGATTCTGGTGTAAGTAATGGTGTAGAGCTGAGTAGCAAAAAGGGGAGTGATACTGTAACTCCATATTCAAATGCTAGTCTTTTCAGCATTCTTACATTTTCTTGGATGGGGCCTCTTATTGCTGCTGGCAATAAGAAAACTTTAGACCTTGAGGATGTTCCTCAGCTAGATAGCAGTGATAGCGTGGTTGGGGCTTTTCCAAAATTTAGAAGCAGGCTTGAGTCATATGACAGTGAGGGGAGTGGAGTTACGACGTTTAAGCTGGTGAAGGCACTCTTCTTCTCAGCTTGGAAAGATATTCTTTTGACAGCTTTGTTCACTTTTATGTATACTGTGGCTACATATGTTGGCCCATATCTCATTGACACTTTCGTTCAATATCTGGATGGACGACGGGAGTTTAAAAGTGAGGGGTATCTTCTTGTTACTGCTTTCTTTGTTGCAAAGCTAGTGGAGTGCTTATCGCAGAGGCGCTGGTTTTTTAAATTGCAGCAAGTAGGAATTAGGATGAGAGCAGTGCTGGTAACAATGATTTATAACAAGGGTCTAACCCTTTCTTGCCAGTCAAAGCAGAGCCACACCAGTGGGGAGATTATAAATTTCATGACTGTTGATGCAGAGAGGGTGGGAGACTTTAGTTGGTACATGCATGATCCATGGATGGTAGCTTTGCAAGTTACTTTGGCCTTGTTGATCTTGTATAAGAACCTTGGGTTAGCAACACTGGCAACTTTTGGTGCAACAGTACTAGTTATGTTGGCAAATATACCTTTGGCGAGATTGCTAGAGAAATTTCAGGACAAATTGATGGAGTCAAAAGATAAAAGGATGAAGGCGACCTCTGAAATTTTAAGGAACATGAGAATTCTCAAACTTCAGGGGTGGGAAATGAAGTTTCTGTCAAAGATTGTTGGGCTGAGGAATGCTGAGGAAGGATGGTTAAAACGATTTGTTTATACAAATGCCATGACTAGTTTTGTTTTCTGGGTTGCACCCTCTTTTGTGTCTGTGATCACTTTTGGTGCTTGTCTGCTTTTAGGAATCCCACTTGAGTCAGGGAAGATCCTTTCTGCACTGGCAACATTCAGGATTCTTCAAGAGCCAATCTACAATCTTCCCGACACAATTTCAATGATAGCGCAGACAAAGGTGTCTCTTGATAGAATTGCTGCCTTCCTCCGGCTTGATGACTTGCAGCCTGATGTTGTAGAGAAGCTTCAAAGAGGTAGTTCTGATACAGCTGTTGAGATTGTTGATGGGAAGTTCTCCTGGGATTTGTCTTCATCCACTGCAACACTAAAAGATATAAATTTGAAAATTTTCCATGGTATGAGGGTTGCTGTTTGTGGTACAGTTGGCTCTGGCAAGTCGAGCTTGCTTTCCTGTATTTTGGGTGAATTACCTAAGATATCTGGAACTCTTAAGTTGTGTGGTACAAAGGCCTATGTTGCTCAGTCACCTTGGATACAGAGTGGCAAGATTCAAGACAACATATTGTTTGGTGAGGTGATGGACAAGGAGAGATACGACAGAGTTCTTGAAGCATGTGCTCTCAAGAAGGATCTAGAAATCCTCTCATTTGGTGATCAAACTGTTATAGGTGAAAGGGGAATCAATTTGAGTGGTGGACAGAAGCAAAGGATACAGATTGCACGTGCACTATACCAAGATGCTGATATCTATCTGTTCGATGATCCCTTCAGCGCTGTGGATGCTCACACAGGATCTCATTTATTTAAGGTTACATCTTTTTCATCCTCAAATACTAGGGCATTTATTTTACAAATTTGTTTATTTTTATTATTTTTGCTATGCGGAAGTCTATACTGCTCTATGAGGTAATTAAATGAAATGGCACTTATATTTGCCTTTTATTTCAGTTTTTTGGCATTTTAAGCTCTCTCCTTCGGTTGTTGCTTTGACTAAGTATCTCTATTTTATCTTATGGCAGGAAGTTTTACTAGGCATTCTGAATTCAAAAACAGTGATTTATGTTACTCATCAAGTAGAATTTTTACCAGCTGCTGACCTAATCTTGGTAAGCTTTTTATTTTAGTGTTTTTAATCCTACCCTATGCCTTGAATTCACAAAATAATGTAATTGCTGGATTCTATTTGTATGTAATTGCTAGGTAATGAAAGATGGAAGGATTACACAAGCTGGAAAGTATAATGACATCCTCAATTCAGGAACTGACTTTATGGAACTAGTGGGTGCACATAACAAGGCTTTGTCTGCCATTGATACTGTTGATGCAGGATCTGTTTCTGAAAAGAGTATTAGTGAAGGGGATGATGCTGTGGGGTTTGCTAATGGGAAGGTGCAGAATGACGAAAACCATGGTAACGACAGTGGTAAAGTAGATGATACTGGTCCAAAAGGACAGCTTGTTCAAGATGAAGAGAGAGAGAAAGGGAAAGTTGGGTTTTCAGTCTACTGGAAGTATATCACAACGGCATATGGAGGAGCTCTTGTGCCTTTGATATTGCTTGCGCACTCTTTATTTCAGATTTTACAAATTGGTAGCAATTATTGGATGGCTTGGGCATCTCCTGTGTCTGAAGATGTTACACCGCCAGTTGGGAGTTTTACACTAATAATTGTATATTTTGCTTTGGCAATTGCAAGTTCCTTTTCTATCCTAGCAAGAGCCATGCTTCTTAATACAGCTGGATACAAAACAGCCACTCTTTTCTTCAAAAAGATGCATTTATGCATTTTCCGCGCCCCCATGTCTTTCTTTGATTCCACTCCGAGTGGAAGGATCCTAAACAGAGTGAGTAAATGTTCCATTTATTTCCCTTTTTTAGCATTCATTTCTATGAAGGATTCTAAATAGTTTTCCTGTCTCTTATAGGCTTCTACAGATCAAAGTGCAGTGGATATGCAAATTCCATATCAAGTTGGGGCATTTGCCTTTTCAATTATCCAACTGCTGGGAATCATTGCAGTCATGTCTCAGGTTGCTTGGCAGATCTTCATCATTTTTATCCCTGTGATTTCTGCATGCATTTGGTACCAGGTAACTCTCGTCACCTCATCTACATTGTAGTATGCCAAATGTGAGGCTATAAGAATGCATGACTATGTTAAAGAAAATCATTCAACCTTCCATGGTACTTAGGCACTACCGCACATGAATCTCATAAACTTGTAATCTTACAGCAATATTACATATCTTCGGCACGAGAACTTGCACGGTTGGTTGGAGTATGCAAAGCTCCAGTGATTCAGAATTTTGCTGAAACACTTATGGGAGCAACAACCATCAGGAGCTTTGATCAAGAGTTAAGATTCCAAGAGATAAACATGAAACTAAACGATGCATATTCACGTCCAAAATTTAATGTTGCTGGTGCAATGGAATGGCTGTGTTTCCGCTTGGACCTGTTGTCTTCTATTACCTTTGCCTTCTCTTTGTTCTTTTTGATCTCTATACCAGAGGGAATTATTGATCCAGGTGAGAAATTGTAGATTGGCATCTTTATTGACCTCCTTGTCATTGTATATAATGGATTTTCAAGTAGAAATGGAGAATGACAAAATGTTTTTTTTTCTTGTTTAGCTATTGCGGGGTTGGCTGTAACGTATGGACTGAATCTAAATATGGTGCAAGCTTGGGTAGTATGGAATGTTTGCAATATGGAGAACAAAATTATTTCTGTTGAGAGAATGATTCAATACAGTAATATTCCTAGTGAGCCTGCCCTTGTGATAGAAAGTAATCGCCCTGATGCTTCTTGGCCATGTCTAGGAGAAGTTGATATTCTTCATCTGAAGGTAATGCAATTTTATGGTGTTACTCTTGATTCTTGTGTGTATATGTGAAATAAACGATGATGCTTGATGTAGGTGCGTTATGCCCCGCACATGCCACTTGTCTTGCGAGGTCTGACATGCACATTTCCGGGAGGGCTGAAAACTGGCATTGTAGGGAGAACAGGCAGTGGTAAATCAACTCTTATACAAACACTTTTCCGGATAGTTGAACCTACAGAAGGCCAGATTATAATTGATGGTGTGAATATTTCTTCAATTGGACTGCATGATTTGCGGTCAAGACTCAGCATCATTCCCCAGGATCCTACCATGTTTGAAGGAACTATACGGAGCAATTTGGATCCTCTTGAAGAATACACTGACGAACAGATTTGGGAGGTAGGTTTCTTTCATTTTTTTTTTATGTTAAGGGAGTGAAGAATATGATTGGTATTAGAATCTGATATGTTTTGATGTGTATTTCTACCCATTTAAGGCGTTGGATAAGTGCCAACTCGGGGATGAAGTTAGAAAGAAAGAAGGCAGGCTAGATTCTACAGGTCTGATTTTCTACCATATAACATAGACATTATTTTGTTTTGAATTCTAGTAAATTTAATTATTGAAAGAATTTCTTATAGCAACATAACATTGCTTCTGCAGTTAGTGAGAATGGAGACAATTGGAGCATGGGTCAAAGGCAGCTGGTCTGTCTCGGGCGTGTGCTGCTTAAGAAAAGTAAGATCTTAGTGCTTGATGAAGCTACGGCATCAGTTGATACAGCTACCGATAATCTGATTCAGACAACCTTGAAAGAACACTTCTCTGACTGCACGGTCTTAACAATAGCCCACCGAATAACTTCTGTTCTTGATAGTGATATGGTTCTGCTTCTAAATCAAGGTTAATATTGCTGTGTTTCTGTAGTTTGCTTCTAGTTTCTCTTTCGTTCCTAGAGTTTCATGTTATCTAAATCTTTTTAATTTAATTGCAGGACTAATTGAAGAATATGATTCTCCCGCTAGATTGCTAGAAAACAAGTCTTCATCTTTTGCACAGCTTGTAGCAGAGTACACTATGAGATCTAATTCAAGTTTTGACTAGTTCAACTGAATTGATGATGACGAATATTTTAGTGTTCAACTTTTTATGAAAAAGGAAAATTTGTTGGTGTTGTATTTGATTTTCATTTCACTCTTTATCATTAGTATATGTAATGTAATAGTAGATGTCTTGCAAACGAAAGAGAAATTAAGCAGAAGTATTTTTTTGGTACTTTAAGCAGAGGATGTATAAGTATTTTTTTTATTTGTTTGAGGGGTTTTATTGGCATTTTTATCTGTCTTTAAACAGTATAAATGTTTTGTTTTTTTTTTTTCCACCTTTCCATAGGGGGCATAAAGATGACATGGAAGTCGTAGATATAACTAATGCAGAAAGAACTGTACATGCTCAGGTAGCTATGCATTAAGAAAATGGTTCTATATATCATGAAGTGATCTTGTTCCTTCTCATGTTTTAATCTTAGTAAGTTGGACGGATTCCATTCCTCCGATGATTCCACATATACCAAACTATCATGACTATGAATCACTTCATTAATATATCTTTAAATTGAGGCGTTTGAGGATGAAAATGGCCAAGAAATCAGCCTCTGGAGCTGGCCGCACGCGTCAAGCGTTGCTGCCCTCGGCCGGCCCTTTGCACGTCTTTCCCTCATCTGAGGCTGCCCGCTCGCGACGCTTCAGGGTCCGGATTATCACTTGCCAAATAAACTTTGTCATGTTCAAAAGAGCTGAAACGTTGCATAATTGTTGCAATAAGCTAATGACTCATAATCAATACCTGGCAATTTGCCATGTTCAAAATTATTAGTTTAGCCGCTTCTTCGGCTATGGAATTGGATGTGGAGCAGAGTTGTTTTAGTTTTTGCTATAAAATCTTCCAACCCATCTAGGATTGAAATTAACCAGATGAAATAGGTCATTCTCCATTAATTTGTGCATATCAACCTTCTTGCCAAATCCATCCAACTATGATTAAGCTAATTTAATCTCAAGCTAAGCTCTGTCTCCATAAAGAGGAATCGGTACGAAACACATGGCTTCCATGAATCTGGGGAATTTGGGTTAAACTTAAGAGAGTTCATGTCTGAGAAAATTTAAGGCTTGAGTGTCCAAAAGGTAATTAACCAATTCATGATGTTTCTTTATAAAAATTACAATCCTATGGGAAACCTTAATTATTGTGATTGAGATTAGCCATTACACTCCATGTTGGGTTCTCTGCATGCAGTTATATGATGAATATTGTGATCAAGCCAATACAGTGGCGGAGCCAGGTTTCTAAGTCAGTGGGGTTATTTTTTTTTATTTATAGTAATAATTTTCTTCTTAAAGAATCTAAATAAATATACTTAAAAGAAAATACATGTTGCTTTCCAAATTGCCCCATCTTACCTAACACAAAAACTTAGTTACTTAAAAAATAAAAATTTATAGGGTAAATTTTAAAGGCATTTGTTGTTGTAAGATTTTAGTAATTATAATGTCACATTAGGTAAAATAAATTGGCATGACTATTTTGGTGAAACAAGTATCATAACTCTTCTTATAATTTCAAATCTATTTAGTTTAAATTTATTAGTTGTGCTAGATCGATCTTTACTTATAGCATTCAAAATCTTAAAATATCTTATTAGTAATTTTATAGTTAGAAATAGTTCAATAATATAAAATTAGATTGAATACAATATAATGATATCGTAGAAGTGTGAAAAGCATAGTATATAGTTTGTAAGTGTGACACTAATTTAGTGGGAAAAGAAATAAGAAAGAAAAAGTATGACATTTAATTTTTCTTATTTGCACATATAAGTTATTTATTCATTTCTTAAATATTAGGAATGGGGCCTTCAAGCAAAAAAATATATATTTCAATAGGGTCAAATGCATATTGCACAAATTTTAGTGGGATCAATGTAAAAAATAGCATTAAAAATTTTCATTTTTTCAAGCCTATAATGTAATTTATTATGAAATTGCTATAATTTTATCAATTTTTATTTAACTAGTCAATCTAATTAAAAACAAATAAAATAATATAATTATTTAAGTATACGGGCTGGGCCGATCTTTTATGGCTAAGATCAAGGCCGGCCTATTTTGTTAGCGGGCCCTAAAATTTTTATCAAAACCCGTTCAACGGACTTCAAATTTTTATCCAAACCCTACCAAATATCAAGCGGGCTTACAGGCTTGGGCGGGTAACCCGACCTTTAAACAGGTCTAGATGTGAGGCATTACTGGTCATTCATATGCAATTTTTTTCTTTTACTTAAGTAACTTAACGTGTATTTTCGACCCAAATAAGAAGAATGGGTGGGCCAACAAAGATGTGAATCTTACATTAATTATTCTGAATTGCTAAATACCGCCCCCTTTTACTAGTCACCGCCCTCCCTTTGGACTATTTTGCCCTTGGCTTTATTTTCCTTCAAACTTCAAACTTTTCAATTCTCTCAACCTTCAAACTTTCAAATCCATGACTATTGTGGCTTAATTAATTATGGGATGGGTACGTGAAAAAAAAAATTCAAAAAACTTTGTAATAAAACCCTAAGAAAACTTGAGAATTTTAGAAAGTATATATATATATATATAAAAGAAGAAGAATATGATCCAAACAAATTAATTGCACGAATGGGGACAAGCAAGATTATTAAAGAACAAAAAAGAAGTTAAAGGAAAATTAAAAATCAGAGATGAAAAAAAAAGAGAGCTAAAAAAAGCATGGTCGCGCGACAATCGCGACCTGACCATGGCTCAGACGCGACCGCGCGCGACCAGGCCATGATCAAATCGTGATACGATCGCGACCGGACCATGGTCAGGTCGCGACTGAGCCATGACCCGGAGCCATGGTCAAGTCGCGGTCCGATCGCGACCCAATCGTGACCTGACCATGGTCCGGTTGCGACCATATCGCGACTTGACCATGGCCTAGTCACACCCGAGCCATGGTCAAGTCGCGGTCCGGTCGCGACCCGTCTATTTTGGCTTTATTTAAAAAAAATTCTAAAATTAATAATTAGTTATTATTATTACTTGAATTATTAGTTATTTTGGCCATAGATCATGAGTTTTGATGTTGTTTTACTTAAATGATTGAGTTTTAAAAGTTTGAAGGAAAATAAAGCAAATGGCAAAATAGTCCAAGGGAGGGCGGTAACTAGTAAAAGAGGGCGATATTTAGTGATACCCTAATTATTAGATCCATAAACAATTTATTTACAGTAATTACAATGATGAAAATGCAGGAGAAAGGAAAGTATACAAAGGAATAAACCCTAAAAAAAACCACAAAACCATTAATATGAAATATATATATATATATATATATATATGATTTTTTCACCAAAAGAAAAAAGAAAATATATATGATTTGTCAACTATTGAAGAAAGATTGTGATCACTTTGATGTGTTCTAATTATGAGAAAAGGAGCCACAAATCTACTTCGAGAGCAAGTAGCTAGGATGGAAGCCATTGGGTAGATGATTACTCAAGCCATCAGGCATATCAAGATTAGAAGATGATTATGAAGGTTTGGATTCGAAAGATGATGATTAATTTGTTTGATGTCTAAGTACGCCTCTCAAACTCGAGGGTGTTAGACGATTACTAATTAGTGTTCTTATCTTAATGCACATTTTCATTAGCTTCTTCTTTTTTAATCAATTTGTAGTTATTATAAGACATTTTTGTTGGGGAAATGAAATCAAATTGAAGGCTGCACAGAAAAGAACTTTGGCTGATTGAATTTTAATCTGATTTTAACAATTTCTCTGGGAAAAATTAGGACTAAGAGGATGATTAATTATATAATTTTTTTCATATTCAGATTTATGAAATAGTTAAAACTAATTCAGATGCCATATTGTCCTGTCAACCTTTTGTTGAACATAATCCTTTTTTTCTCCAATTCATTAAAAAACTTATATATATCTAATATAATAGAATAATAAATCTCGATGCCAAGTGGAATTTGCACTTCCAAACATTGCTTTCCATTTTAAGAGCCAAAGGACCTTAAAATTGTCTCACTTGGTCCATTATTTGCGCCTAAATTTCCTAAACCAATATATAAATTTGGCTGAACATTAATCTTTTATTTGCATGAAATAAAATTAAGTTTTGTCTAGGTAAATTTTCATGCCTCTAATTTGTTTTGATCTATGTTATTTAAGGCCATAATCCACATTTAACAAAAAAAAGGCCATAATCCACATGTGACGTCAATATAATATATATTTTTTTGCTACATAACGTTTTGATAACAACACTGAGATTCTCTAAAATTAATCCTTGATTAATCATGATTTAATGTGGAGTATCTACTATTTCTTTTTTTTTTTGAGGGAATAGTATCTACTATTTCTAATTACAAAGAATTACATTAAAATAATCCTATATATACTATAATACTATGGATCTTTAGGAACTTTAACTCCCCCCGCTTAGTGAATTAAATATTAGTCTGTATCTTCCAATTTCTCCTTTTCTAGTCTAGAATATTATAAAATGGGAAATGCAAATCCACCTCACTTCCACAAGGCAAATTAAATTTGTTAAATCTATTCCTTAATCTCCCTATTGGGGATCAAGGAATGTAATGAACATTAATAATATAAAAAATAAAAGCAGAAATGAATTATGAATGCTTGCATCACCACAATGAGCTCTGCAACTTCAATAATCCTTATCCTTGCTTGGAAATTAAATAAATAAAAAAGATTCCCAATGGCTTTATATAAAGCAATGGCAACATAAACTCTACTCACAAACATAGAAAAACTTGAGAGCTTCATAATTAAAAAAAAAAAAATCTAAAGAATATGGTGAAAGTTTCTACATTCTTGTTCTTGCTTTTCCTCCTTTTCTTCATCTCTGGTAATTTCTACCCATTTCTCTTCACCTTGCATGCATCTACTTAACTCTTTTTATTTTTTTGATTCTTAATTAATTAAATTGAAAATATAGTTATTTCAAAGTTTTAATTCTAATTTCCTCAACCAATTATTTTTCATGCTAGTTTCCATACATGATACGTATTAAAGTAAAAACCTTATTTCTTTTAGTAACTTAATTTGAAAAACAAAGGTACCTTGATTTGAGATTTGTTTTAATTAATTAATGACTTCATTAACTAATGTTTTGAACTCTTATGCAGATGAGAAAATAACGATGCCAAAGGCAGAAGCAAAAGACTGTCACAAAGTTTGGAACTGCAAAGGGGAAAAAAGATGTGGGGAAGATTGTCGAAATCGATTCAATGGGATGGGTCTTTGTGATTTGTACACTGCTCCCTCTGTTCCCAAGCAGTGCTTTTGTGCTTATAAGTGTTGATTATTATTATTACTCTCCATTATCTTAAATATTAATTAAATAAACATATATTACTTTCACTGTATTATAGTTAATTTTTCTTTTCCTAGATTATGAAAGAGACGAGATTCGAATCTGACTCTTTAAACGCGTGAATTGATGCATGCATCTACTATTAAGTTAAGTTGTATATCTATGTTTGAAGAACAATTTATACGCCATTTAATTGCTTTGTGTAATTTATTTTTTTCTTTCCCTAGTATAAAAAAAAAAAAAAACAATTTATACTATATTATTACTTGCCTATTCAAACAATTTATACTATATTATTACTTGCCTAATATACTTATAATATACTTTTTTCTATATTTACTACTACAATTTCATAAATTACTATAAGAAATTAAGAGTAATTATCACTCAAGGAAATTAAGATGGGGTTTCCTTAAAATTTCATGATATAATGTTAATTATTAATTAATGTCTTAAGAATGCTACAAAAGGGTATAAATTAGACTTTTTTTGGTTATAAAATCTTATCCAATTGGAAATGGTTCATTCATGTTTATTGTCTAGCTACTTTCTTAAATTAACAACTTTTTTTTTTTAAGCATGAAAAGTGGGAAGCTTACCATATATGATAAATAAATAAATAAATTACTAAAAATGCAAACATTTTAACCATTTCTAGATGATAATAAAATGTATACAAGTTGATCATTCAACAACTCTCCTCAATTATTTTCAAAAATTATTACTATCATGGAAATTATTTTTCACTTTACTTTCAACAAATGAAAAGGAAATTTTTTTGCCCAACCAACATTGCACCAAATGATTTACTATGTTGGATAATACTTATATATACTAAGTAATTAAAGACTTTTGCTATAAAGTCAACATAATTTTATTTTCTCAAAAAAAAAACATAATTTTAAAAAAATTCTAATCTTTTGGCTTTTGTATTGATGGCATTGCATTGGCCATTGGGCAAGCAAAAGGCAAAGAGAATCTATTCTTTTTCCATTTCCCTCCTTGACTTGATGACTTCTGAGTTCTGAAGACGGAGAGACAAGAAAAGACACTCAACCATTGCCACGTCATCAAAGGACCCACCGAAAACTTTCCTCATCCTACGTGGCTTAATCTCCTTGGACTTCACATTTTGGGGGTTCTGTTTCTTACAAGACTAGATTTTTACAGTGGAACAAGATTAACATGACCGGACGACCAGCGTTTTGAATTTTTTTTCATGTGAACAATAGTCATAAAAACTGTTTCTGTGTTGGAATAACTTCAACTCGAAGTAGCAATTGGCAAAACAAAAGTCTTTGATCATTTTGGAAAGTTTGGTTTCAGTTACCCTTTAAAATTAAAAGGATAAAATTTCCCCTGTTTCCCACTTTTACTTTACTTATGTTCTTCTGACTGAAACTCTTCATTTCTTAAGGTTTCTTAACATAAATTGATCAGTTTAGAGAACTGGGTATTCTTTGTTTTCATTATTTGATCTAAAGTTCCCAAATTGCTTCACTTTTCACACTAAATTAAAGGTGGGTACTTCAGCTTTGTCAGTTTCTTCTGGTGTTCAAGGTATGAATTCTTTCTGTAGAATGCTCTCAAATTTATGTTTTTGTTCACTTTGTGTTGTCAAACATTCATCTTGGGTGTTTTTACATGTTTTTTTTTTTCCTATCTGATAATGGCTCTGGAATGGCTGTGATGCGTTGAATATTTTGGAGTGTATAATTTTCCATTGTTTATTTAGTTTGCCTTATCTCCTGTTAGTCATGAATTTAGCTGTGCTGCAAGTTGGAAGTATCTATTACATTAAACCCAATATTTTCTAAATTTCCACCTTTTAATTAGATCAACATTCTAACAGAACTTTACTGTGTCAAGGGATTAGGAATTACCCCAAATGCTGGTTGATTACATTTCCGTACAATTTCTAGGATAAGTGAATCAGGTTTAGATGTTCTCTGCAGTTGAGATGTTACTTCTGCAAGTTGCTTAAAAGTGTTGGCTTTCTAATATGTTCATAGGCCAAAGTATGTAGCTTTCATAGTGTTTGTGTGAGTTTGAGATCAGTTGCATGATAAACATTTCCAGAGTCTGCATCAGGACAGATGATTTCGACAAATATTGTCGTCTCAGGTACTTCTTTTGGTAATTTCATTATCGTAGTACTGCTTATTGCACTGGTTTACAATTAACTGAAATATGGATACTTTAATCTTGTTTAGACATTTTAACAGGTACTGACTTTTGGTTGAAGATGTGAAATTTACCTTTCCTTGTCTTTGATACTTGTTGCTTTTCAGGATCTCTGTTAGCATCAATATCAATAAGCAATGAGTTCAGGTTGGAAAGATGGTTGGGATGATGATGACTGCTCAGTCATAGGTGATAAAGGCGAGATTGGATTTATTGATTTTGCTGATGATAATTCTGTTCAAAGTTATGATGTAAATGAAGAAGGGCCTGTTATTATTTCGGTTCCATTTCCTTTCACTCAAGGGAAGCCTCAATCCACTCTTGTTGGACAAACTTCCAAGTGCCCAATTACACTACAGAACACCACTAGTGAGCCAGTAGAACTTTGGGGAGTGAGGATATTCTGCTCAAATCCAGCAGATTCTTTTACTTTGTCTCTAATGGAACCACCTTCTGCCAACTCAAATGCCGAACATAAGCAAGGGTTTTTGGAAGGGTACTCCCTTGAGGATAGAGTACTTCAAGCACATCAGACACTTACCATTTGGCTGTCTTGCAAAGCAAAGGACATGGGTTTGCACACAACTGTGGTACATTTTGATGTTGATGATAATAGGATTGAACGTGTGGTCTTTCTATTGGCTGAAGATAATGTCTCCCAGTCTCTGGCTTCTGCCGTACCATATAGAAGAGCTACGAGGAAAAAGCAATTTGCCGTTGATGAGTATGTTGTTTCCTCTCGCCCTGCTAGGCCAACAAACCGAGGATATAAATACAAGCTTTCTCAATTTCCAATCCCTAAAAATATCAGAGAGTTAATAGAGAATAAGCATGTGCCTGATGTCCTTGCAGAAGGTTTGACAAAGGAGAATTATATTGCCTTTTTCAGTACATTGCTTGTAATGGAGGAGCTGCATTTAGAGGTTATCCATCAATGAATTTGTGATAGTAATCTTAGATTCTCCTTTTATATTGGTATTCAACTTAATTAGTTCCATTGCAGGAAGAAATGAGGACTCATAACATGGAAGGTGTCATGATGAGGAGGAAAGGACCACAGTTTCTTGCTCTCGAGGTCCCTGGGCTAGCTGAGAGGAGGCCTTCACTTGTACATGGTGATTATATTTTTGCCATTTCTGCCTCTGGCAATTCAACTGACTCTGTGTATCAGGTATGCTCCTTTTAAGAGCAAACATCTCATTCCCGAAAGCATTTACTCGTCTCAACTTCTTAACATCAATGAAAATCTTTTATCAGCGATGCATGTTGAAACACTGGTTAGGACCCACATAAATGATTAACTTGAACAAGAACTTTGATAACCTTTTCCCATCATGCATTTCTTAAAGTAGTTTATCCTGATCAATGGAATATTCACCATAAACAATAATTGATTACCTGAGGGAAGCTAATGGTATTATTCACCAGTGATTAGTCCATAAAGATAGATACTCCTTGCTTTTGTAAGAGGCTGTTGTCATCCTTTATCTTTCTGCTTTTGGAGAATTGCTTGTCATGGATGTTTCTTTTGGTGCTCAAACTTGAAATAGCCAAGTTTCAAGTAGTTAACTTTTCAGTATTCACTTGTCTATTGTCATTATTGCATTCTTTGAAAGTTGCTTACTGGGTTTTTCAGGGGTATATCTATCGCGTCGAAGCAGATGAAGTACTCTTGAAGTTTGCAGACGAATTTCACACCAGTCACCGTGATGGGATGTTGTACAATGTTCATTTTTCATATAACAGGGTGAACATGAGAAGGTTGTATCAAGCTGTTGAAGCAGCAGGAACTTTACAGGACAATATTCTCTTTCCGTCCCAAGCAACCAAAAGGGAATTGATTAAAATAGCCCCAATTGTTCCTTGTACTGGTACTCTCAGTGAGGAGCAGATGCATTCGGTTGAGATGATACTTGCTTGCAAAGGAGCTCCTCCTTATGTGATCTATGGCCCCCCTGGCACCGGTAAAACTGTGACTTTGGTAGAAGCCATTCTACAAATATATACAAGTAAAAATGGTCGGATTCTTGTATGTGCTGCTTCAAACAGTGCTGCAGATCACATATTAGAGAGACTCATCAGTAATGAGAATGTGAGAGTTAAAGAGAGTGAAATATTTAGGCTAAATGCTACAAGCCGTGCCTATGAGGATGTTCCACCTGATTATATTCGCTTTTGCTACTTTGAGGCATCCGTTTTCAAATGTCCACCGCAACAAGCCCTCAAGCGTTATAGGATCATCATATCAACTTATATGAGTTCATCTCTACTTTACGTAGAAGGTGTGAAACGTGGTCATTTCTCACATATTTTCCTTGATGAGGCTGGCCAAGCATCCGAACCAGAAAGCATGATTCCAATAGCTAACCTTTGCCGAAAGGAAACAGTTGTTGTCCTTGCTGGAGATCCAAAGCAGCTTGGTCCTGTTATATTTTCAAAAGATGCTGAGGCTTTTGGATTGGGAAAATCTTATCTTGAAAGGCTTTTTGAGTCTGAATCCTACTACAATGAAGATGACAACTTTGTAACAAAGTTAGTGAGGAATTACCGTTGTCATCCAGCAATTCTAGATCTCCCCTCAAGGCTTTTCTACAAAGGGGAGTTGATTGCATGTAAAGAGGATAATTCTTTGTCGATAACTTCTCAGGTAAATTTCTTTCCAAACAAAGAATTTCCTGTTCTGTTCTTTGGCATTCAAGGTTGTGACGAGAGAGAAGGCAATAATCCATCATGGTTTAACCGAATTGAAGTAAGCAAGGTAGTTGACATCATCAATAAGTTAAGGACGAGTGCTGATCTAAATGAGGCAGATATTGGAGTAATAACACCTTACCGACAGCAGGTCCTCAAGATCAAGAAAGTGCTTGAAACCCGGGACTTGGCAGATGTAAAAGTTGGCAGTGTGGAACAATTTCAGGGTCAAGAGAAAGAGGTCATTATTGTATCGACAGTGAGGTCAACAGTCAAACATAATGACTTTGATAGAACTTACTGTCTGGGATTTCTCAGCAATCCAAAAAGGTTCAATGTAGCAATTACTCGGGCAAAATCTTTGCTCATCATTGTTGGAAATCCACACATTGTCTGCAAGGTATTACCATATTGCCTAGTTTCATTTTTCCAAATTACAAGTTATTGATACCTTAGTCAAGTTCTTATTTCAGTTTCTGAAGATGGTCATTGAGAAGTTAAAATGTCTTAAAAGTTTTGATTATTGGTGCCGGATTTTGAATTGCAGGACCCTTATTGGGAGAAGCTTTTGTGGCATTGCTCCGAGAACAACTCCTACCAAGGCTGCCCCTTACCTGAAAGGCAGAACCATGAATATGAAGAATCATTGTTTGAAGACACAGCTGTTTGCCAAAATCCAATGCCTGATGAAGGTGAGGAAACAGATGGTTGGAAGTAACTGAAAAATTATAATATTTGCAATAAACATAAATTTGTTTCCTTTTCTTTACCACCCCCCAGGGTATGTATGTATTTCTCTTTTTGAGGTGATATAAAGTTTAGGAGTTACTTTTTATTCATGGAGCTTTTCTAACTTATAATTTGAGAGGCCTGTGGAGCTCCAACTCGGTTGCCTTCCACCTCAAATCCGAACCTTTACCACTTTGGTCGCTACCCATTGACTAAAATGGTTATTTATAACTAGTTGCACTACATAATCAACATAGTAATTATTATTATTATGGTAAGATTAGATTATTAATCAACGATGATGATTTCCCATGGTTAATATTAGAAGCTGCCAAACTTGTTGACTTGTTGTGCAAATTACAATCACACAGTATATTTAGACTAGTTTAATCTAATTTCAAAGATAAAAAAAGTTTAGTAGATTACTAAATTTAGAGGCAAATTTAATAGAATCATACCCATTTTTGTTCCTACATAAACCTAAACAATTTGCACCATTTCTCCAAATCATCTCTCATTGGTATAGAGGAGAATTTGACAACAAGCAATAAGCATCTTTTCTAACAAAATCAAAAAAATTACCAATTATTATCAAAAAGGGTTTTGAGGAAAGATGGAAAAAGGTTCTCCCATGAAGTTGTTTTTGTGCATTGTGATGTTGGCTGGAATATTAATTCAAGGAGCAAAGTCAGAATTGGATAAAGAGAAACAGAAGGCTTGCATGGCTGAGTGCTTCAAATCAAAGTGCCCAGATGAGTCTCCCGCTGGATTTTGGTGTGAGTTCAAATGCGAATTTAATTGCACCCCATTGCAAGGCGTCCAACCTATTGATGATGTAGATGCTAACGCTAAGCCAAATATATAAAAAGGTGGGTATTTATATTATTATTATTATTATGGAAATTATGTCATTTTTTTCTAATAAAATGAGAAAAAGGGTTTTATATCTTTTTTTTCTTTGAGTTTGGGATTCAAATCTTTTTTTTATCCTTATTATAATCACTTTTTTTTTCTTTTTTGGAATGCAGCATCTTTTCCTGAACAGAACTGTGAAGAAGTGATTACAATCAAGGCACAATTCAACCCTATCAAATTTTAATAATTTAGGCAATTGGAGTATATATTTTTTTCTTAGCCTATGTTAGCTTTGATGTAGGCTTGATATTCAATATATAATATAATATAATAATGATATATAATAAGATTAAAAATAAGGCATTGATGCCGACTTGACTCCGAAATTATCGGAACCAAATGTAGTCATCAGATATCATGAGTTTGTAAAAAAATTGAATAAAAAGTAAAATGTTTTATTTATTATATCTTATTTACAATTGGGGTATTGCAATTTGTCTACCTTTCTACATATTTTGTTATTCATACCATTCTACATTTATAATTTGTAAGTAACTATAGGAAGCGTTGGTTAGTTATAAGTACTTGTAGCCTAAACATTAAACAAAACGGAGGCAAACATATTTTTCTACTAAATTACAGAATTCTCACATTTTTTTACTTTAAATTTGCATATCTTCAAACAACTAAAAAATATATCATTGTGTCCAAACACCTAAATATGCCTTATATTTAAGTAAGTATTATTCCTAAATGTAAATCATAAGTACTTGTAGCCTCTCACAATTCGAATCATTAACAAGAGGAAAATTTTCAAGGGCAAAACCAAATATTCTCATTACTACATTCTTATATAATTTTGTGTTCATTTTATATTTTAGTAGGTTTCATATGGGCTGAATTGGCTCTTATAGGTAAAATTATTTGCAACTACGGGCTAATTTGGATTATAATGAGTTCATGGAGCTAACTGCTACATTAATAATGACCTTTTTTTCTTCATGGAGTACCTTTTTTTTCCCTAAAAAAAATAATGACTTTTTTTTTTGGATGATTGATCATTGTAATCAGATGAAATTTTTCTTCGAAACAAATTCATTATAATTATAGGATTATTATATTGTCTAAAGAAATCCTTAATCAGATTAACTTATATTCAAAAACAAGACTTCGTCCATTCAAGTTTATAAGATGCTAACGATTTCTTGTCATTTGCTGGCGATGATCAAATTATATATGTAGGAAAACTAAAACAAAATTTTTAGTGGTGAAAACCATCACCAATAACTCAGACCATGTTAAATCATAAAGAAATTAATTAGAGTTTATGCGGAAGCTTACCTGAATCCTGCTCTTGAGTCTCAGTTGGCGGCTTATAATATTGCTAATGGGATGTCAGGAAATTCACGCTTACCATAACCCTAGGTATTTATAGGTCTTAATCTTTTTTTTTTTAATTATAAATATATAGGTGTTAATCTTATTTTAACCCATCACGAAATAAACTAAGACTTGGGTTTCCATACATTAAAGGCCCATACTTGATTAGATGTCCTAAAGCCCAAGACTTTAACTTTATTAGATCACTTAGATTTTGGGCTTAACCTTATAATGATAGCATGTATATATACTTTACATGTATATATATATAAACCATACATGTTGGATTTTTCCAACAATATATAGTTGCAAGACTTTAACTTCCAACTTCCAAGGAAGAAGGCATGGAACAAATCAAAAATTTTTTTATATATAATTAGTCACCTTTAGTGTAGATCATTGCGAAAATTTATTTATATATAATTAGTCACCCTTAGTGTAGATCAATTTGCATTGATAACCGTCTGATGATCGGTTCGTTTCCATCTTCCCCTTCTTTGTAGGGCTAATTTTGGGTTTGTGAAGTATTGGGGGGCATGGGATTAATGGCTACCAAAGCAGTGGATGGCAGTGCCTTCGTAGAATATTGGTATAAGCACACTTTATCAAATGCTGCAGGTCCTCAAGATCGAAAAAATTATAAGTGTTTGGAACATATATATATGATCGATGATATAGTATTAAATAAGATTAGATATTGATGCATTATGTATAAAAATATTATTACTTTTATCCGAAAAAGTTTGATGTTGCGCTATTACTCGAGTAATATATATATCTTTTGTCATCCTAAATGAAAATTATATATATTCACAGATTGTCTGCAAGGTATATAAGATTAGATTATCAATCAATGACGAAGCAAGCAACTTTTTCTAGTCCCATGGTTAAAATTAGAATTTGCTAAACATGTTGTGCAATTATCAATCACACATATAATAGTATTTTAAACAAAATTTTACCTAATTTGAAGGATTAGATAACTATAAATTTAGAGACAATTTAGAAATAAAGACAACATGCAAACTTAATTTCAAACAAAATAAACAGAAAGAAGACCAAATATTGGAAGAAATTAAAGATGGAAAAGAAATTATCTCCCATGAAGTTGTTATTGTGGTTTGTAGTGTTGGTAGCAATAATTGAAGGAGCAAAGTCAAAAATTGATGAAAGTGATCCTTGTATGACAGATTGCTTCAAAGAAAAATGTCCAGATGAGTCACCTGCGGGATCTTGGTGTGTATTCAAGTGTTCTTACGCTTGCATGCCACCATTCATGGGCTTAGAAGACAAAAATAATAATAATGTATAAAAAGGTATGGCCTCCTCCAACAATTTTCATTATATATATTGGTTTACTTACTATATATTGTAGTAGTATTACATATTTGTATGATAAAAGGCATTAATTTTTTGCTTTGATTTTTTTTTTATCATATCTCTTTTTGAGTTTGGGATTAAAATTTGACGTATAATTATGATAATCACATTTTGTATTTTTGGATATGCAGCATATCTTTTTCTCAAGAAACGATTGTAACCATGCATGGCAGAACTCCTTTCCTGATTATTGCATCTAGGTCTAGCAATTTGAGAAGAATTATGCTTGTCTATGCCTCTATGGTCTAGCTTTTTGATTATATATACAGAAATGCTTGGATATTCAATATTTTTGAATAATTGTAAACTATTATGTAACCATATGTGAATATTTCTCTATATTTTTTTGCCGGATATGTATCCGTATGTATATTAACAAATAAATAAGATCGAGAGTACATGCTCTCTTTGAAGAATTATTCGTCTACACCTTTATTTATTTATTTATTTATTTATTTTCTGCTATTTAGAATGTTGATATCCCACGTTATGTTTTGTGATGTAATATTGTTGATAAAATATACATATATATATATGAATAAAATAATACATTACAAGAGACTAATCTCTTTCGTACTGGGAGCGTGAATGTAACCCTTACAGCAAATGTGATTCCATTTCAAGAGATCGAACTTATATTTTCATCATTGTACCACCTCAATCTTCAATTAATCTTTGGCTCTGATAGATAAATGGCTTATTGCTCAAAAGGCCCTTGAACTTATACAAAACGGCCAAATAAACCCTTGAACTCTAATTGCAGCCAAATAAGCCCTTGAATTCTTAAAAAAGACCAAATAAGCCCTTTTCTGACGGCTAAATGCTGAAATAAGGACTAAAAATTTCAAGATTTTTTCAAATAAGGATCAAAATACACAATTTCAACAAATTAGAATACATACTTAATATTTTTTTACAAATTGGATACAACATAAGTTAATACTAGTGTGTGAGATATATATAACCTAAAAAGCACACGATTATTTTATATCGTATTATATTTAATGAATTTATTTTGATTAATAGGGTTTGATTTTTAATAAAAAAATGATAATATCATTTTTCTATCAAATTTAACGTGTATGTATGAGAAGTATTGGTTTTCATTTAATGATTGCCTAATTTGTAAAAATTTGCTAAGTATGTGTTTTAATTTGTTGGAATTGTATATTTTGATCCTTATTTGAGAAAATCTTGAAACATTTAGTCCTTATTTCAGCATTTAGCCATCCGAAAATGGCTTATTTGGCATTTTTTAAGGGTTCAGGGGTTTATTTGATTACAATTAGAGTTTAGAGACTTATTTGGCCATTTTATATAAGCTCAGGGGCCTTTTTGAGCAATAAGCCGTAGATAAATTAATCATTTGCACCTAATGGAGTCAACTGCTATTAATCAATGGCCTTTAAATTTGGGGGATAATTAGCCAGACAACTTTTTTCTTCGTTACCGTTTCATTAACGATGTTTTAATAACTACTCCCCCGTTTCAAATTACTAGCTATTCCAATTTTCTCTAAATCTTTGTCTCCAATTATCTATCCATTAAAAAATTATTAAGACATCATTAATTACAGATTTTCTTAAATTACCCATATTAAATACTACTAGCTTTGAAAACATATTTATAGTTAGTTGGATGAGTAAAAACAAAATTTTTCAAGGGTAGATATGAAAACCTTTAGAGCCCGTTTGTTTTGATGTAATTTAATCACTTTCTATAGAAAGTATAGGGTAGAAAATAACTTTAGCATGTTTGGTTATTTTTTTAAGAGAAAGTTTATGGTAAGAAAGTTTAATTGACCCAAATACTTTCTCTACAAAGTGAGAAAGTGTTTAACACCTAAACTTTTCTCATGAAAGTAGTTTTAAGACAAAATTACTTAAAAGGACTTTATTTTTAAATTTAAAATTCCATCAAAGGGTATTTTATAAATTTAACTTTACTTTCTTAGGAATTTAATTTAAACTTTAGAGGTTAAACAAACATGCTAAAGTATTTTCTTAAGAAAAAACTTTCTAGTCCTAAACTTTCTGTAGAAAAACTTTCTACCTTTTTATTTTCTATAGAAACTTCCAAACGGACTCTTATTGTTTTTTTTTTTAACTAATTCAACCATTCTTAATACCTACAAATTCAGTAAAGTGTGACAGATAATATGGAATGGGGGAGTACAAGTAACTTAGTAAACTTTAACTTCCACGGATGAAGCAAAAGAATTTTTCTCAATTTTTGGCCACGATACTCATAGAAAATATATAATTCAACATCAAAAAGATTGAAAGATTTTCCACGCTTCTAATATCGTTTTTTCTATTTTTTCCGAATTAATTCCTAATTGAATCGAAACATGATTCATATGTTGGTAAAAACAAATCCTTGAATCCAATGTGGGTAAGATTTGGTTAGATGAATATAGATATTTCAATGAGACTTGGCGCAAAAAATCATGCAAAACAGAGCCGGGACACCGAAACGTGTTTTTAGTCAAAAAATTGTTATGATTAGTACACGATTTCGGCTAAAATTTTGCCAAAATTGACACGAAACATTTCTCTTCAATTTCCGGCCACCATATTCATAAAAAATATATAACTCAACGTCAAATATATTGAAGGGCTTCTCACGCTTCTAATATTGTTTTTTATTTCTATTTTTTCCGAATTAATTTCTAATTGAATCGAAACCAGATTGAGATGCTCATAAAAACAAATCCTTAAATCTAATGTGGCTGAAATTTTGTTAGATAAATATAGATATTTCAATGAGTCTTGGCGCCAAAAATCATGCAAAACTGAGCCGGGGCTACGAAATGCGTTTTTAGCCAAAAACCGTGATCGTTAGTACACGATTTTGGCTAAAATTTTGTAAAAATTGACCCAAAAGAATTTTTCCCAATTTTTGGCCACGATACTCATAGAAAATATCGGTTTTTCTATTTTTTTTCTGAATTACTTCATAATTGAATCGAAACATGATTCATATGTTGGTAAAAACAAATCCTTGAATCAAATGTGGGTAAGATTTGGTTAGATGGATATAGATATTTCAATTAGACTTGGCGCCAAAAATCATGCAAAACAGAGCTGGGACCCCGAAACGCGTTTTTAGTCAAAACTGTGATGGTTAGTACACGATTTCGGCTAAAATTTTGCCAAAATTGACACGAAACATTTCTCTTCAATTTCCGGCCACCATATTCATAAAAAATATATAACTCAACGTCAAATATATTGAACGGCTTCTCACGCTTCTAATATTATTATTTATTTCTATATTTTCCGAATCAATTTCAAATTAAATCGAAACCGGATTGAGATGCTCGTAAAAACAAATCCTTAAATCCAATGTGGCTGAGATTTTGTTAGATAAATATTGATATTTCAATGAGTCTTGGCGCCAAAAATAATGAAAAATTGAGCCGGGGCCACGAAACGCGTTTTTAGCCAAAAACCGTGATAGTTAGTACACGATTTCGGCTAAAATTTTGTAAAAGTTGACCCAAAAGAGTTTTTCTCAATTTTTTGGCCACGATACTCATATAAAATATATAATTCAACATCAAAAAGATTGAAAGGCTATTCACGCTTCTAATATCGTTTTTCCTATTTTTTCCGAATTAATTCCTAATTGAATCGAAACATGATTCATATGTTGGTAAAAACAAATCCTTAAATCCATTCTGGGTAAGATTTGGTTAGATCGATATAGATATTTCAATGAGACTTGGCGCCAAAAATCATGCAAAACAGAGATGGGACCCCGAAACGCGTTTTTAGTAAAAAACTGTGATGGTTAGTACATGATTTCGGCTAAAATTTTGCAAAAATTGACACGAAACATTTCTCTTCAATTTCCCGCCACCATATTCATAAAAAATATATAACTCAACGTCAAATATATTGAAGGGCTTCTCACGCTTCTAATATTGTTTTTTATTTCTATTTTTTCCGAATTAATTTCTATTTAAATCGAAACCGGATTGAGATGCTCGTAAAAACAAGTCCTTAAATCCAATGTGGCTGAGATTTTGTTAGATAAATATAGATATTTCAATGAGTCTTGGCGCCAAAAATCATGCAAACCTGAGCCGGGGCTACGAAACGCGTTTTAAAA
>AWUE01015216.1:0-29096 GCA_001974825.2 Corchorus olitorius
ACTCAAGAATAAAGCATTAAGATCTAGTAATTTACAAGCACAATGGGCAATTAAAAAATTGGTCAAAGATTCTTAAATCCCTTGGAAGGAAGATCTTTTGCTTCCAATTGCTACCAAACAATTAAATCCGAAGATCCTTCAAGATTTTAATTTAGCTAATGCTACTTAATTTATCAAGAAAGTGCATGCTTCAATCTATAAAAACAAGCAACATAGAATTCATGCAGGGATATTAAGAAATACCCTATTAATTTTCATATAAAAGCACAAAATCTCACCATGATATAAGTCAAGAGATCAATTAAATTCTACATTGGAGAAAAGAAAAGGATTACTCACTCATGAATTGAGTGAGCATCCAAAGAATAAGAAGAAAACTTACAGGACTTAAAGGCGAAATCCTCCTCTTGAGTAACTTAGGGTTGCCACCCTTCTCTATGCAAAGAGAGGGTGCGGCACCCTAGCTCTAAAACTAGAAGAAAAACTAGAACTAGAAGAGAAAAAGAAGAAGAGAAAATTATCTAGATATTGTGTGTGTGATTTGTGTTACATAGGGTGGCTATTTATAGTGGAAATAACCCTAGAAATCCAATTCTAAGTAGGAAAGGGGTCTAGGGCGTTTTAGAGGCTAACTTAGACTACGCGTTAGCTTAAAAGTCTTCCTAGAACCAAAATCCTAGTCAAAATAGGATCCTGAAAAATTCTCGATTCGTGCAGGGACTTCGACATCGTTTTTGGGCTTGAGGATGGCAGAACTGGGTCTTGGACTCCAAAAGAAAGTTGTAGATCTCGGAGTTAGCTTTCCAACGCCTACTCACGGGCCTAAAATAGACATTTGAGCAGAAAGTTATGATTTTTCTACCGAGACTACCATGAATCCTAATCCTATGAGGATTAGAAGCGGGAATATGCGGGAATTGGATATTTCCTTGGATATAGCAGGTACAAATTGGGATTTTAATTCCAATTATGGGCTTATATGGCTGAGTATTATCCCATATAAAATATCCAAAATTCCAAAGCTTCCGGGCTTCTTCATGACTTATCTTCAATCCTTCGCAATTAAAACTCCATTCTTCAATTCTTGCTTCTTGAGATAATTCTCCAATGATCTTCAAGTCTTCAAATTATCTTCAATAAGTCTTCAAACACGAACTTCAAATCTCCAAATCTATACTCAAAATTACTTTGCTCATATTTGTGTAAAAAGTCATCAAAATAGCTCCAAAAGTAGTGAAAATTAACAAATTCTCAATTTCACATCTCATAAAGACTCAAAACACAAATATTAACAAAATAACATATATTTAAGCATAAATTGGTCCAAAAACATAATAAAATAGCCATAAAAATAGGGTTGTTTTTGGCTCGATCATATTTTCTCCCACACTTGAACTTTGCTAGTCCCTTAGCAAATCAATGTGTAAATTTAATCAAAAACCAATTTTTCAAGAAATCAATTTGAATTCATACATCCATCAAAGAATCAATTCAATCATGAAATCAAAATAACAAAGAATAATAATAATACTCAATCCAAAGATCAAGAAACAACAAGCATCATCATTCTTAAGTAGCCATAATCAAAGTAGCTTTAATCACTTACCATTCTTCACTTTCTATAACTACTTCTTTCTATAAGCTCTAGAAATAGATAATCATAGAACTAATTAATAAATAAGATCATATCACAAACTTCAATTATACCTAATTCTAAGAAATCAAACAACATGCTATAACTCGATCAATAAATCAAACATTATTAAAATTCTAAGCATTCATCAATCATATTCAAATCAATTAATCAAAATATGCATGAAAAATTTGAAATTTTATCTTCAAAAATCAATTTTCGAAAATTTTATCAAAAATTGGGGAAATAAAATCAATCAAAAACAATCAAATTCTATCCTAGGTTCTCATGCAAACAAGGACTATCATATGACTCAATTATTCAAGTAAAAACCCTATCAAGTATTCACCCCCCCCCCCCCCCCACCACTTAAAATTCACATTGTCCTCAATGTAAAAGTAATCAAACAAAGCATGTAATATCATCTTCCCAAAAATAAAGAGTTAGGGTTCAAGAAAACATACCTGGGCGGCCTTGATGAAGATAATTACTCAATCATAAAAGACAATAGAAAATTAAAGTGATAGGAAAATAAAACTAGATAGTTTATTAATGAAACTTGAAAATTAAAAACATAAGATAAAGGGAATTGAAAATTAAAGCATAAATTAAATAACTAATCCTAAGATGCATAAAAATAAATCTTAAATCTAAAAACTTAAAACTAAACCTAAATTGGTTTATGAATAGCCTTCTCCAATAAATTGAAGAGGTCATCCAAATTCCCAATTATGTTATTAAAATCATCTCTTAAGCTAGTAATTTGATCACTAATTTGGTTGCACCGAACAAGGAAAGGGTGAAGCTCTTCCTCATTCTCCTTTTCTTGATTACTTTATATAGTGATCAAATCCTATTCTTAAAAGGTTTTAGTTAGAGTAAAAAGGTAGAAATAAACCTGGACTAGGAATTCATTACCTTGTAGGAGGAGGTCATTTATCTCCTTGTGCAATTAGGAATTATAATCCTATGTAGAATAAGACTATAGTTCAAGGAATGAGAAGAGAGGAAGCATGCGGCTCACCTTGGCATCCTTGCGGACAGTCTTTGCGTTGAGGCAGCAGCAGGCTTGTTGCCGCGCTGCTTGGTACTTAGGCAGCAGCAGGCTGCCTTGCTTGCTACTACCACGCAGCAGCAGCAGCAAGCTGCCCCGCAGAAGCAGCCTTTTTGCGCTCCGCTGAGGCAGCAGCTGGTTGTTGCTGTTAGCGGCCTGGGGTGCTGCTCGAGCAGCCTTGCGCTGCTTGCGGAAAACTCCCCTGTCGCGACAGCAACAGGCTGCTGTAGCAGCCTTGTTGTGCAGCAACAAGGTGCCTTGCGAAGCAACGACATGGCTGCCTTGCTGAGTTGCTTGGGGTGCCGCTGGAGGCACGCTTGACATAAACCATGGCCTTCCTTGGGTGCAACATGGCCATATTTATTCCATACTCCATCCTTGAATTTTTCAATGAAGAAAAATTCATAAATTCCTATTAAGCAAAAACTCGAAGAAAAGAATTAGTATAAAAATTTAAAATAATAAAATCAAAATAAAAATTAAATATGCAAAAAAATAATATTGGGTTGCCTCCCAACAAGCGCTTGTTTAAAGTCATTAGCTCGACTCCTTTTTTTCCTCTCCCTTTGTTAGGGTGGATCATACCACTTCAAAGCATAAAGGAAATATGATGAGATTGGAAGAATATGAGCACAAAAATATGAAAGATAAAAGAAGAGATAAGGAATGAAATAACCAATTTTGTTGAGGGCGACTCCATGAATAGCTAGGAATGACAATGACATCTTTGTCGCCGTGAGAGGTTGATGCAATGGGTGCTTCCGGCATTCTTGATTGGCATTACTCCCTTCGTGCCTTTGAAAAGTGTCCTCGTCTTGGCAAATCTTCTTGTCCTCCAGAAAGAATTGATCCATAGATATCCTTTCCGCGTGTTTGATATCTTCAAAGCATTCGGACTCAAGAAGTTTGTTGATTCCCAAGAAATCTTGATCTTCATGTTCCAAAAGCTGGTTGTCAATAGAATTCAGCACGATTGTGTCTTTCGGCTCTAGATGTCCGAGTTGCTCATTATCTGGTGGCTCTTCTTTGGGCTTGACAAGTCTTGGAGGAGAAGGTGGAGGGATGTCCATCTTGATCTTTCGAAGTGGATCGAGCTGATTTTCTTCACTGCATGTCTTCCTTTCTGCTACCTCTTCAGGCGTCAGGACTTCTGCTTCCTCGATTTCTTCTTCATCTAGGCTCCTTGTAAGTACCAATTCAAGTTCATCTTCATGGTGAAGTGATTGAACTTGTTCAGAACAAACTTCAATGGTATCGATGGCACAAATAGAATGAATCTCAGCAGGAGATTTCATGGCTTCATAAATATTGAATTCAATGAGTTTCCCATCAAATTCCATGCAGAGTTTTCCATCGTGGACTTCATATTTTGTTCTGGCTATGGCAAGAAAAGGTCTTCCTAGCAGCAACAGCAAATGAGGTAGATGATGGTCATCTTCACTCATCTTCAGGACAAAGAAATCTGCAGGAAAAACAAAATCTCCAATCTGCACTAAAAGATACTCGACTAATCCCTCAGGTTTAATGTTAGTTCTATCAGCAAATTGTATGGTCAGATTAGTTTTAGTCACAGGTTCAATTTTCAATTGTGAATAGACAGAATAAGGCATGATGTTAATTGGAGAACCAAATTCACACATAGCATTTTCTATCTTATTCTTTCCTATTTTACAAGGAATCGAAAAAGATCCTATATCATGGCATTTATGATGCAATTTTCTCTGATATGTAGCAGATACATTCTCATTCATGTAAGCATATTTTTTAGAGAACTTACTCTTAGTCATGCATAATTCTTTGAGAAAATTCGCGTACCTGGGTTTTCTGACAACTTTATCAGGCAATGGAATATTTACCTCTATATTCCGTAGTGAATTGAGTTGCATTGCAAACCTTTGAGGGAATGGTATTGGATCATACTTGTCTCGCATTTCTTCCATCCATTCCTCTTCTGATTGAGTTTGAGAATCGGTTGCTGATGAAGTACGCTGACCTTTCTTGTTTTTGGTCGAAATCTCCTCTTCACTTGGCAATTGAATGTTGCGCACGGCATCAGAGAAAACATGTGCTGGAGGTGGTGATATCGGAGGTGGAAATGGAACATCATGTGATTCCATCTTTCGCGCATTCCACTGTTGAGCTTTTTCTTCAATTGAATTGACTCCATATCCTTGTGCATTGTTCAACCCATTTATGCGCTCATCCATATATACTTGAGGTATACATGAAGGTGGTTGCATAATCTTCTGTGAAAACATAGTCATTAGGTTTGTAACCATCTTCACCAAATTTCCTTGTTGGGCAGCTATCGAACTCATAGTTGCTTCTAGGTTGTTTACCCGTTCATTCTCTTGCTTTGATGGCGTGGTTGACATGTTTTCCTTAGTGGTATTGAACTGGTATATGTTTTCAGCCATTGTGTTGAACAGCTTCCTTGCTTCTTCAGGGGTTTTGAGTGTTAGGCTTCCTCCACTAGCAGCATCCACATAGGTTCGATCTTCATAGAGAAGGCTATCATAAAAGTTCTGAATCAGCATTGCTTCACTTAGGTTGTGGTAAGGGCAACTTGCGCAGATCCTGTTGTATCTTTCCCAGTATTGATGCCACTTCTCTTCAGGTAATTGTTGACAGGTTGTGATTCTCTTTCGTACATCAGCTCGCTTGGCCTCTGGAAAATATTTGTTCAGGAACACTGTCTCCATCTCCTTCCAAGAAGTTATGGATTTTGATGGCAGAGTCAGGAACAAACTTCTTGCTTTTCCTCCCAATGTTAAAGGAAAAGTTCGAAGTCTTGCTTGTTCCTCAAGCATCCCGGTGGTCGTAGGACACCATATAAAGAAATTTTGTAAGTGCTCATGAGGATTTTCATGAGACTCTCCTTGAAAGATTGGCAGCATGCGGATCACTCCAAAATTCAGCTTGTATGACGTGTCCATGACTGGATAGTCAATGCAGAGTGGCGGCAATTCACAGTTGAAATTCAGTTCTCTTAACAAACGCTGTTGCGCCATTGGATTTTTTTTCTACAAAACAGAGATGATCAAGTGCAGATCGAATGTAGCAAAGAAAAAGAAAAAGAAAAAATAAAACACAATTTCCCAGGCAACGGCCCCAAAATTTATGATCGGTCGTCATCAAATCATAAAAATAACAATCCCAACAATTACTAACTGAAGATAGCTAGGGCAAGTAAGGGTCGATCCCACAGAGAGATAGGTTATTATTCTTTTTCTTAAAACAAATAAACAAAATAAAGAAGGTTTTTAAAGTAAAATTAAATCAAATCTAACTAGTAATTTAAATTATCTAAGAAAGCAATCAAGAAAACTAAAGAAAACAATTAATTAAAAGCAGAAGATAAATTGAGAAAATAATTAAGAAAACCCTCCAACATAGAATTAATATCCCTCTTGACAACAATAACATGGATCATTGATATCTAAAGATTATGAAAACAATAGATAGCTTGCTTGGAATTTAATCCTAAATTACCTTAATTAGATGAAGCTCTTGATCCAGTGTGAATTATCCCTTTTATTCTTTAAACAATTACCTCTTGATCCAGTGTGATAATTACTCAAGAATAAAGCATTAAGATCTAGTAATTTACAAGCACAATGGGCAATTAAAAATTGGTCAAAGATTCTTAAATTCCTTGGAAGGAAGATCCTTCGCTTCAAATTGCTACCAAACAATTAAGTCTGAAGATCCTTCAAGATTTTAATTTAGCTAATGCTACTTAATTTATTAAGAAAGTGCGCGCTTCAATCAATCAAAACAAGCAACATAGAATTCATGCAGATATATTAAGAAATACCCTATTAATTTTCATATAAAAGCACAGAATCTCACCATATATAAGTCAAGAGATCAATTAAATTCTACATTGGAGAAAAGAAAAGGATTACTCACTCATGAATTGAGTGAGCATCCAAAGAATAAGAAGAAAACTTACAGGACTTGAAGGCGAAATCCTCATCTTGAGTAACTTAGGGTTGCCACCCTTCTCTATGCAAAGAGAGGGTGCGGCATCCTAGCCCTAAAACTAGAAGAAAAACTAGAACTAGAATAGAAAAAGAAGAAGAGAAAATTATCTAGATATTGTGTGTGTGATTTGTGTTACATAGGGTGGCTATTTATAGTGGAAAATAACCCTAGAAAATCTAATTCTAAGTAGGAAAGGGGTCTAGGACGTTTTAGAGGCTAACTTAGACTCCGTGTTAGCTTAAAAGTCTTCCTAGAACCAAAATCCTAGTCAAAATAGGATCCTGAAAAATTTTGGATTCGTGCAGGGACTTCGACATCGTTTTTGGGCTTGAAGATGTCAGAACTGGGTCTTGGACTTTAAAGGAAAGTGGTAGATCTCGGAGTTAGCTTTCCAACGCCTACTCACGGGCCTAAAACAGACATTTGAGCAGAAAGTTATGATTTTTCTACCGAGACTACGCTGAATCCTAATCCTATTAGGATTAGAAGCGGGAATATGCGGGAATTGGATATTTCCTTGGATATAGGAGGCACAAATTGGGATTTTAATTCCAATTATGGGCTTATATGGGCTGAGTATTATCCCATATAAAATATCCAAAATTCCAAAGCTTCCGGGCTTCTTCATGACTTGTCTTCAATCCTTTCTTCAATTCTTGCTTATTGAGATAATTCTCCAATGATCTTTAAGTCTTCAAATTATCTCCAATAAGTCTTCAAACACGAACTTCAAATCTCCAAATCTATACTCAAAATTACTTTGCTCATATTTGTGTAAAAAGTCATCAAAATAGCTCCAAATGTAGTGAAAATTAACAAATTCTCAATTTCACATCTCATAAAGACTCAAAACACAAATATTAACAGAATAGCATATATTTAAGCATAAATAGATCCAAAAACATAATAAAATAGCCATAAAAATAGGGTTGTTTTTGGCTCGATCAAGCATCCTTTGCATTTTAGCTTTGTCAAAGTTGAGATTGCATTGCTTTATTGCCCACCATACTTTATGCTCTAATTCCACAGGTAGATGGCATGGCTTACCAAACACAATTCGGTATGGGGACATACCCAAAGGGTTCTTGTATGCTTTATGATAGGCCCATAAAGTATCTCCTAGTCTCATGCTCCAATCTCGTCTTTGAACATTGACTGTCTTCTCCAAAATCAGCTTCACTTGATGATTTGATACCTCAGCTTGACCACTGGTTTAAGGATGATATGAAGTAGATACCCTATGTCGAACTCCATATTTTTCAATCAGTGCTTGCACAATCTTGTTGCAAAAGTGAGTACCTCTATCACTGATGAGAACTCTTGGAATGCCAAATCTATGAAGAATGTTATTCTTCATAAATTTGACTACTGTCTTTGCATCATTCTTCTTGGTAGCTATGGCTTCAACCCATTTAGAAACATAATCTACAGCTAAGAGTATATAATACTTCTTATCTGATGGAGGAAAAGGTCCCATGAAATCAATTCCCCACACATTGAAGACTTCAGCAACGAATATAGGATTTTGAGTCATTTGATTCCTTTTCAATATGTTTCCAGTTCTCTGACAGCGTGGACAGGTCTTGCAAAACTCATAAGAGTCTTCAAAGATTGTAGGCCAATAAAACCCGCAATCTAAGACTTTTCTTGCAGTCTTCTGGTGTCCAAAGTGGCCTCCACATTCATCGCTATGGCAAAACTTCAGAACTGATTGAATCTCATTATCTGGGATGCATCTTCTCATAATTTGATCAGAACCGTATCTCCATAAATACGGATCATCCCAAAGATAATACTTGGCATCACTGATGAGCTTCAATTTCTTTCCTTTGCTAAGATCCGAGGGTAAACGACGAGCAGCTAAGAAATTGACTATATCAGCACACCAGGGTATTTGAGAAACGGCTAAAATATCTTCAAAGGCAATGCTTCGTTGATTGCAGATTCTTCCTCCTTGCTTTCAATTCTGCTTAGATGATCTGCTACGACGTTCTCTGCTCCTTTGTTATCCTTAATTTCGATATCAAATTCCTGAAATAAAAAAAGTCATCGCATAAGCCTAGCTTTTGTTTCTTTCTTTGACATTAGATATCTCAATGCAGCATGGTCAGAGTAGATTATCACCTTAGATCCCAAGATATATGGTCGAAACTTCTCCAAAGCAAAAACAACAGCTAACATCTCTTTTTCTGTGGTGGTGTAATTATTCTAGGCAGCATCTAGAGTTCTTGAAGCATAGTAGATAACATGGGGTACTTTATCTACTCTCTGACCTAAAACAGCTCCAATGGCCACATCACTTGCATCACACATGATCTCGAACGGTAGTTTTTAATCCGGTGGCTTCACAATTGGAGTGGTGGTGAGGGCAGTCTTCAATTTGTCAAATGCTTCTTTGCAATCGTCTCCGAACTTGAACTCTACATCCTTCTGAAGTAATCTACACATTGGTGCTGAAATCTTCGAGAAGTCCTTGATAAATCGTCTATAGAAACCGGCATGGCCCAAGAATGAACGGATATCCTTGACACATGTCGGATATGGCAGGTTCTGAACAACGTCAACTTTGGCTTTGTCGACTTGCATCCCTTGTTTAGATACCACATGGCCTAGAACAGTGCCTTGTTCGACATTGAAGTGGCATTTTTTAGCATTTAATACTAATTTGGTTTCAACACATCTTTTCAAGATTAATTCCAAGTTATGCAGGCATTGATTGAAGCTATCTCCATAGACTGTGAAATCGTCCATAAAGACTTCCATCTTATCTCCCACATAATCTTGAAAGATGCTCATCATAAACCTTTGAAAAGTCGCAGGTGCATTGCATAAACCAATAGGCATTGTTGTATAAGCATATGTACCAAAGGGGCAAGTAAAGGTGGTCTTCTCTTGGTCTTCAGGTGCTATTGGAATCTGGAAGTATCCTGAGTACCCATCCAAAAAACAATAGTAGGCCTTGCATGCTAATCTCTCCAACATCTGGTCAATGAATGGTAGTGGAAAGTGGTCCTTCCTTGTGGCAGAGTTTAATTTTCTGTAGTCGATGCATACTCTCCATCCATTATGCAGTCTTTGAGGAACTAGCTCTCCTTCCTTGTTTTCTACGATGGTGAATCCGGACTTCTTTGGAATTACTTGGACAGGGCTGACCCATGTACTATCTGATATAACATGAATGAGACCAGTTCCAAGTAATTTGAGAACTTCTTCCTTGATGACTTCAGCAAGATTTGGGTTCAGTCTTCTTTGTGGCTGTTGAACAGGTACTGCATCATCTTCAAGTCGAATTCTATGCATGCACACAGTAGGACTTATCCCTTTGATGTTAGCTACAGTCCATCCAATGGCTTCCTTGTATTCCTTCAAAACTCTGATTAGTTGTTCTTCTTGTAAATTATTTAATTTACTTGAAATAACAACAGATAGAGTTTCTTTTTCTCCAAGGAAAACATGCTTCAGTCCTTCAGGAAGTGGCTTCAGCTTAACTTCACGTGGCTGGATGATGGATGGCAAAGTCGTAGGTGTTGGCTCCAGGTTGATATAGGACACTGACTCTTTTTCTCCAAGAGTGCGTAATGACTTCAGATCCTTGATGGTTTCTGCTACCTCTTCTGACGTCTGGACTTCTGCTTCTTCGATTTTTCTTCGTCTAGGCTCCTTGTAAGTACCAATTCAAGTTCATCTTCATGGTGAAGTGATTGAACTTGTTCAGAACAAACTTCGTGGCACAGATGGAATGAATCTCAACAAGAGATTCCATGGCTTCATAAATATTGAATTCAATGAGTTTCCCATCAAATTCCATGCTGAGTTTTCCATCTTGGACTTCATATTTTGTTTTGGTTGTGGCAAGAAAAGGTCTTCGTAGCAGCAACGGCAAATGAGGTAGATGATGGTCATCTTCACTCATCTTCAGGACATAGAAATCTGCAGGAAAAACAAAGTCTCCAATCTGCACTAAAACATCCTCGACTAAACCCTCAGGTTTAATGTTAGTTATATCAGCAAATTGTATAGTCAGATCAGTTTTAGTCACAGGTTCAATTTTCAATTGTGAATAAACAGAATAAGGCATAATGTTAATTGGAGATCCAAATTCACACATGACATTTTCTATCTTATTCTTTCTTGTTTTACAAGGAATAGAAAAAGATCCTATATCATGACATTTATGATGCAATTTTCTCTGATATGTAGCAGATACATTCTCATTCATGCAAGCATATTTTTCAGAAAACTTACTCTTAGTCATGCATAATTCTTTGAGAAAATTCGTGTACCTGGGTTTTCTGACAACTTTATCAAGTAATGAATATTTACCTCTATATTCCGTAGTGAATTGAGTTGAATTGCAAACCTCTGAGGGAATGGTGGTGCATCATATCTCTTCCATCCATTCTTCTTCTGATTGAGTTTGAGAAGCGTTTGCTGATGAAGTACGCTGATCCTTCTTGTTTTTGGTCGAAATCACCTCTTCACATGGTAATTGAATGTTGGGCACGGCATCTATTGGTGGTGCAGCAGAGAAAGCAGGTGTTGGAGGTGGTGATATCGGAGGTGGAAGTGGAACATCAGGTGAGTTCATCTTTTGTTCATGCCACTGTTGACTTCCTTCGATTGAATTAACTCCATATCCTTGTGCATTGTTCAACCCATTTATGTGCTCATTCATATATACTTGAGGTATACATGAAGGTGATTGCATGATCTTCTGCGAAAACATAGTCATTAGGTTTGTAACCATCTTCACCAAATCTCCTTGTTGAGCAGCCTTCGAACTCATAGTTGCTTCTAGGTTGTTTAATCGTTCATTCGCTTGCTTTGATGGCATGGTTGACATGTTTTCCTTAGTAATATTGAACTGGTATATGTTTTCAGCCATTGTGTTGAGCAGTTTCCTTGCTTCTTCAGGGGTTTTGAGTGTTAGGCTTCCTCCACTAGCAGCATCAACATGCGTTCTATCTTCATAGAGGAGTCCATCATAAAAGTTTTGAATCAACAGTGCTTCACTTAAGTGTCGTAAGGGCAACTTGCACAGATTTTGTTGTATCTCTCCCAGTATTGGTGCCACTTCTCTTCAAGTAGTTGTTGATAGGTTGTGATTCTCCTTCTTACATCAGCTTGCTTGGCCTCTGGAAAATATTTGTTCAGGAACACTGTCTCCATCTCCTTCCAAGATGTTATGGATTTTGATGGCAGAGTCAAGAACCAACTTCTTGCTTTTTCTTCCAATGTTAAAGGAAAAGTTTGAAGTTTTGCTTGTTCTTCAGGCATCCCAGTGATTGCAGCACACCTTATAAAGAAATTTTGTAAGTGCTCATGAGGATTTTCATTAGACTCTCCTTGAAAAATTGGCAACATGCGGATCTCTCCAAGATTCAGCTTGTACGACAAATCCATGGCTGGATAGTCAATGCAGAGTGGTGGCAATTCACAGTTGAAATTCAGCTCTCTTAACGAACGTTGTTGCTCCATTAGATTTTTCCTACAAAACAGAGATGATCAAGTGCAAATCGAATATAAAAAGAAAAAGAAAAAGAAAATAATACACAATCTCCTCGGCAACGGCGCCAAAATTTATGATCGGTCGTTAGCAAATCATAAAAATAAAATCCCAACAATTACTAATAAAGATAGCTAGGGCAAGTAGGGGTCGATCCCACAGAGAGATAGGTTATTGTTCTTTTTCTTAAAACAAACAAACAAAACAAAGAAGGTTTTAAAAGTAAAATCAAATCAAACTAATAATTAAAATTATCTAAGAAAGCAATCAAGAAAGTAAAAGAAAACAATTAATTAAAAGCAGAAGATAAATTGAGAAAATAATTAAGAAAACCCTCCAACATAGAATTAATATCCCTCTTGACAATAATAACATGGATCATTGATATCTAAAAATTATGAAAACAATGGATAGCTTGCTTTGAATTTAATCCTAAATTACCTTAATTAGATAAAGCTCTTGATCCAGTGTGAATTATCCCTTTTATTCTTTAAAAATTACCTCTTGATCCAGTGTGATAATTACTCAAGAATAAAGCATTAAGATCTAGTAATTTACAAGCACAATGGGCAATTAAAAATTTGTCAAAGATTCTTAAATCCCTTTGAAGGAAGATCCTTCGCTTCCAATTGCTACCAAACTATTAAATCCGAAGACCCTTCAAGATTTTAATTTAGCTAATGCTACTTAATTTATCAAGAAAGTACGCGCTTTTATCCATCAAAACAAGCAACATAAAATTCACGTAGAGATATTAAGAAATACCCTATTAATTTTCATATAAAAGCACAAAATCTCACCATGATATAAGTCAAGAGATTAATTAAATTCTACATTGGAGAAAAGAAAAGGATTGCTCACTCATGAATTGAGTGAGCATCCAAAGAATAAGAAGAAAACTTTGTTAGAAGTTTTCTGAAATTAGAGAGAAAACAAGACATTGAGGCGCCAAGCTTTCTCAAATACAATATTGCCTAACTATTTTAGACAAGTTGTATTTGGGATACAACAAAGCCACTTGAGAACATTCAGAGAGAAGTAAAATTATTGGTTTTGTCTCTAAAATGTTTGTGTGGAAGGCTCTTTATATACTTGATCAACATACATGTCTTTTCATATAGACATAACTTTATGATCAATACATGTCTTTCCAAATAGACATAACTTTATGAATAATTATGTCATAAAGATACCTTTTATAGACAAATAAGTCTCTTCATAATTGTCCACTTATGAACAAATGCCTTCAATAAACAACAACTTCAAAAAATATCCAACAATCCCCCACTATTTTGGAATGTTGGTGTTTTGAACTTTACCAATCCAAGTATTTACAAACTAATTCCCCCACTAGTTTGTTGACTTGAAAACCATAATTCACTTATAAGCATAGCGCATATAAGAAGGATTCTTAAGAATTGGACATTCAATTAGTGTAAGCATTTTGGGACGCTAACGAAGTACATGGTGTCCTAGGATTGAACCATGACTCCTTTCGTCTAGGGTCGGAAACACCACACACACTATACTTAAGTTCTTCTAACCAAATTTCTCGTTTGCTCCTAGCACTATGATTGGCCCTATGCTAGCAATCCATTTTCTATGAATATGTACAAAAGTAAAACCCTTTCATACTCTTGTTGAAGCGGCACCACTTCATATTCATATAGGTGGAGTCACTTGTTGTTGATTATTCCTAACAACCTCTTATAGCTTCATTAAGAGTTTAATAATTCATCCTCTCTTATCACATTAGTACTAACAACTTTTATTTAGTATGGGACATAGTTAGTACTTTGAACAGACATTCCCATAACTTGTTATTACCCATTGAACCTCAGTCTATAAGCGATTTGGTCAAGCGCGGTTGGGTTCCCATTATTGGTGTCTAAGGGTTATATTTTAGTACCCATACCACTTGTAGTCTCCTACACCTTATCTCTAGGCAATGCCCGATAAATTCTTTGCTGAATTTATGTAGGAGATAGTAATCGTTCCATTAGAGATTTTATCTCTAACACAATCATAAGGATTTATCAATCCCAAACTTTATAAATTTATGCATATTTCTAATATGTTTTAAACATTCATGATCCAAGGAAATAGTTTGCATTGGTTGTGGCCACAACACTATACTCATTGTTTAATTTCAATCAATCTTTTCCTTAATCATATCCATCAAAATTTTATTATAGTACAAATGGATAATTTCCAAGAAATATACAAAATCATTTAGTCCTTTTAGTTAAAGTAGGACTTTCCAATGACTTTCATCAATAAATTTTACTACACTCTCTTTGTATAATTTACATAAAGTAAGATTATACCAACTCTTATTACATTATAGTGATATAACTCTTTTATTTAGAAACCAACTTATCTCTTTGTTTCTTTAAGAAACCAACACACCCCCACTAGGTGGAATCACACATCCAATCATCAAAGGATGTCTCTTTATTTCAATAATAAAGATCACAATAAAATTGAATCTTAGTAGTCATAAATGAAAAACTATATTCATCGCTACCATTTGAGACCCATTTTATACCTTAATCATATAAAGATCATAGTCTCAAAATAAAATATATAACATTGCAATTTATATGAGGTTGTACGCCAATAATTCACTTTATGATAAAATAATCATAACTCTCATATAACACAATGCTAAGCTTGTGCCCAATCACGAACTCGTGAAATAAATAAATCACTTGTATATGGATAATTTCCATCACCACCATAATTCATTCTTCTAGGAATAATTATAAATTCCATATCATAAATTACTATAAAGCTTGTGCTCACGATTTGCATGAATTAATTCTCAAAGTCATTTTGACAAATAGAAATTATATAACTTCTTTAATCAATTTGAAGTTATCTCACAACATGTTTATTTCTTACAAAAATAATAGAAATAAACATTAGATATAAATCATATAAATGAACTTATATATATCTCATTGACACAATACAAGAATGCACCAAAAAGTGTTACTTACTTCCTTCTATCTTCAAATCCAAAATTTCATGCTCCTTTTCGGTTTAATAATCATGTCTCCATTATTTTCATTTGATTTAAAAATAACCATGATTCTACCGAAATAATCAAGGATTAATAATATCCATTAATTGCCAATATGCAATAAATAATTTGGAACTCATGACTTATCAATGTCATGATCAAGAAGGGAGAAACTTGCATAAAATAGCAAAAATTCAATTAAGAAGTAACAAAGGAGAAACTTATCTCTTCCATCGATCAATTAATTCTTCATGATCCTCATTGATTTTCGTGCATGTGTTCATCAATCATTCTCTTTTAAAGAGTGACTTTGCATCATGCCCTCAAAACCGTTTTACTAGTTGAGGGAATATTGTATTTGAATTGTTAGAAATTTTCTGAAATTAGAGAGAAAACAAGACTTTGAGGCGCCACGCTTTCTCAAATACAATATTGCCTAACTATTTTAGACAAGTCGTATTTGGGATACAACAAAGCCACTTGAGAACATTCAGAGAGAAGTATAATTATTGGTTCTGTCTCTAAAATGTTTATGTGGAAGGCTCTTTATATACTTGATCAACATACATGTCTTTTCATATAGACATAACTTTATGATCAATACATGTCTTTCCAAATAGACATAACTTTATGAATAATTATGTCATAAAGATACCTTTTATAGACAAATAAGTCTCTTCATAATTGTCCACTTATGAACAAATGCCTTCAATAAACAACAACATTCAACAAATATCCAACAAACTTATCTATGGATGGGAAGAAGAGGGGGGCGGCGGCTCCTAGGGCTTTCTCCTCCAAATCTTCAACAATTCTTCAAAATAAAATCTCTAGATCTACATACATCAAAAACCTAGACCTAAGGTGGCTATTTTTAGTGGAAATAACCCTAAAGACTCCAATTCTAAGTAGGATAGAACTCTAGGACGTTTTTAGGGCTGACTTGGTCTCCGCGTTAGCTTAAAAGCCTTCCTAGAGTTGAAAACCTAGTCAAAATAGGATCCTGGAATTTTCTGGAATCATGCAGGGACTTCGACGTCGTTTTTGGCTTGAAGGTGGCAGAACTGGGTCTTGGACTTCAAAGGAAAGTTGTAGATCTCGGAGTTAGCTTTCCAACGCCTACTCACGGGCCTATAACGGACATCTAAGCAGAAAGTTATGATTTTTCTACCGAGACTGCGCTGAATCCTAATCCTGTTAGGACTAGAAGCGGGAATATGCGGGAATTGGATATTTCCTTGGATATAGGAGGCACAAATTGAGATTTTAATTCCAATTATGGGCTTATATGGGCTGAGTACTATCCCATATAAAATATCCAAAATTCCAAAGCTTCCGGGATTCTTCATGGCTTGTCTTCAATCCTTCACAATTATCTTCAATAAGTCTTCAGACACGAACTTTGAATCTCCAAATCTATACTCAAAATTACTTTGCTCATATCTGTGTAAAAAGTCATCAAAATAGCTCCAAAAGTAGTGAAAATTATCAAATTCTCAATTTCACATCTCATAAAGACTCAAAACACAAATATTACAAAATAACATATATTTAAGCATAAATAGATCCAAAAACATAGTAAAATAGCCATAAAAATAGGGTTGTTTTTGCCTCGATCACGTTCCATCATTGGATCAATTTAAAATAATCTCAAGTGAACATGGTAGATGCAAATGATGCATGAAAATTTCAATTTTAATTGGGTGTATTACCAGTTGATTACAAGAAACCCTTTCGGACCCAAACCCACACACTGGGAAGTGTCCTTCCGAAAATTTCAAGGCCGAAGGAATCAATTTTATTTAAGTCTCATGACATAGCAATTTGTAACAATTCATCAAAAATTAAATATGAATGCAAATGAAATTGAAGTGATTAAACTTACTTGATTTGGAATTAATTATGAAAACTAATTAGTATTTCTAATTTAGTTCTAACCTTTTTTTTCTTTTTCAAAAGTTCTTTGCTTTATCAAATTATTGAAACTTAAACCTAATTACTAGGTCAATTTATAAGACCTCATATATCAAACTAATATAGGTTAAACTAAACCCATAAAACCGAAATGCATAAATAAAAATTTAAAGCACACACAAAAGCCCAAATATGTAAAAGTCCAAGTCAGTATTTACCCATCAAATCGAAACGGGCCGGACCGGGTATGGGGAGGGACTCGGATCGGGTCTAGCAGGTTAGTATAAATACTAAACCCTAGACCTCTTTTCCTCAAACTTCTTCTTCTGACCCGATCAAACCCTAGCCTCCATATTCCAAAACCAGCACCGTGCCGCCAAGATTTCCTTCACCCGGCGTCGAGAGTCACCGGCCAAGCCCTTCGTTGCCGCTATCTCTCTTTTCTTCCCTCTTCTCTTCCTTCCCTAAAGTCAAGACCTTAAACCAAAACCCAAACCCAAAAACGCTTGCAACAACTCAAACTCGAGACCCTTTAACCCGTCGCCGGGAACACCCTGACTCTGACTGATACAAGACCTTCTCTTACTCCCCTTTGAACTTCTCTTCCAATTTCAAACAAAGACACCTAAACCTCCAAGTACCCGAAGAAAATGACAACAAAAGAATCTGGATAAAAGAAGAACGAGGAAAAGCAAGTAGCTCCCAGCAATTACCCAAGAAAGGCAAGTTATATCAAAATTCTGATCTTTCCCTTTTGTATTTTGAAAACTAAAATGAAGCCTAAAATTTGATAGTACTGAAACCCCTTCAATCCCAAAAATTTGTGCCCTGTTTACTGCCTATTTCTCTCTTTTTAAAACATTAAACTGCTCACCTCTCTTCTCAAACCTTAAAACCCTCTAAAAATCTAACTATCTTTTCTTTTTCTTCACCGCCTCCTCAGTCTCTAAGACCTAAAAACTCCTCCCTTCTTCTTTGTGAAAGTATGGTTATATAAAGGCCTTCAACTTGAATCCTAGCCGTAAGTCTCCTTTTTCAATCCTGTCGCAACGTGCGGGTCCGGGGTTCCGAACCCGGACCGTGTACTCGACTTAAATAAAGGGAGGAAACCAAGTCTGGCCTAAAGGAGTCGTCACTAATCTTTTTTTTGCCTAGGTGTGATTAGCCACCTACTGATTATTAGACCTAACGTATCACGAGCTTGGCGACCGACACATGAAGTCTAATACTATGGTCTACGAACCAAAACTTAGGTCCGGGAGTTGGTTACGTGTGGGGTAGGATTAGCACCCCCCACAACGCCCGTCAATATGACGGTACTGAAAGTCTAACACTAATCTGAGGAAAATCCTAAATTGGTTGCTTTTAATCTTAATTGCTTAATCTTAATCTTTTCGTGTTTTCTTAAGTCTTAAAACCTTTTATTCTCTAAAACATGAAAACATGACAAAGCTCGCCCTTCGACCGGAAGGGTATTTTTGGAAAGTAGAATAAACTGAAATACGAAAATGATGAAACTGACCCTTTCACCGAAAGGGTATTTTTGGAAATCAAAATACTAAACTTGAATGCAAAAAGACAAGATTGACCCTTTGACCGAAAGGGTATTTTTGGAATTGAAAATACTACACTTAAATGTAAAAGACGGAAATGACCCTTCGACCGAAAGTGTATTTTGGAAAAAAGAAAATTAAACTTGAAGGCAAAAGACGGAGATGACCCTTCGACTGAAAGGGTATTTTGGAAAAAAGAAAATACTAATGACCTTTGGAGAACAAAACTTTAACGGGAACTTTCCCGTAAGGAAACCAACTTTTGGAAATGCTTTGGTATGGGCTTTCCCAAAAACAAAACTTTGAAAACTTCTCTTTTTCTCTTTTCAACCCCCTTTTTTTTAGTTTTTCTTAATGATTCATTCCTTAATTAGTCTAATTAAGCCCATCCTTAATTACTGATTTACCCCTAACTCTGAATTTAGTGGGTCTGCCTAAAATGATGCAGATGATGCATGAACTGTCAATTTATTAAGGAAAATGAGTATTTAACCGAGGCCACTCCATAAATCAACTGGTCCGGTCTCCGGAGCGATTTATAGAGCGGTCCCGACCTAAGAAATCCCGTCAAGGGGTATTCCATCACCGGATATAAACACTCACAACCGTTGTTATTTTAATCTTAAATGGCATTTAAAGATGCAATATGCTTAATCAATAAGGTAAACAAACGTTTAACCGGGGCCATTCCATAAAGTATGACCCGACATTCCGGTGCAATTTATGAAGTGGTCTCGACCTAGGGAGTCCCCTTCCTAGGGGAGTCTCATCTTCGGAATGAACACGAGCTCACTGAACAGTTATAAACATATAATTGATGATGCATGATGCACGTTTAAATCCTAATTTATTAATTACTAACTATACAACTTAACTAGAGATAATTTGATTTCTAAATATTTCCAAACTAATTAAATTACTAAATCTCTAAATTACTCTATCCCAAATTTCTAAACTAAATCCAAATTTTAAGTTACTAATTATTAATAACCATTTATTAAAAACTAATTTAATTTATGAATTACCATAAGCTAAACCCACTTAAAACTAACCCAATGACAAAAATTACTCCAAAAGGCCCAATGCCCAAAGACAAGTCCAAATGCATAAAAGAGGCAAGGCCCAAGTGCATGAATGAAAACCCAAATTTGAAAATTGTACCCAAGTGAAGATGGGCCTCTGCGGGTTGGATCTGGACCAAGTGGAAACAGGCCGGGTGAAATGTTTGAAACAACGTCGTTTAATGTAAAATGCCCCCTTTTCTTTTCCTCTTCTTCCCTTCTTCTTCATCTGCCTTAACCCGAACCCTAGCTCCATTTTTTATTCAAACCAGCGCCGCCCGTTACCCCCAAACGCCACTTCTTTGCCACCAGTCCCTTTCTTCTTCTCGATTCTCTCCTTTTCGCTACCTCTCCCTTGTACAAGTTCCCTCTCTTACAACTTCTTCTCTTTTATCTCTACCCGCAATGTCTCTTTCTCTCTCTCTCTCCCTCTTAAACTGTACACCAGCGTCGCACCCCCGAATCGACCAAAGTTCCCTCCTTTCTCTTCGAACCTCGGCCTAACTTCTGATCTCACTGACGCAACCTATGACCCTGTCAATGAACACTAAACCGAACCTGAAAGCTCCAAATCCCGTTGGCGAACAAAGCCAAGCTAAACCCCCCCTAAAAGATTTGAACCTAAACAACGCTTCCACTGTGCCAGAAGATGACGAACAATGCCAACGGAAAACGTAGACAACCTGGGACTTCAAGGGAAACAATGAAAGGTATTCTCTTTATTTGACTTTTGATTCTATTCTATCTAACTTTGGTATATTTTTTGTGTTGAAAGTCTGGACCCAAACCCCAGACTTAGAACTCTATATTTCCAGCAAATTCTGTCTCCCCTCTTTTTTTGCTAATTTTTTTGTAGTAGTTTTTTATTGCCATATGAGTCTAAAAACTACCCCAGACTATGAATCCTAAAACCTCTCCTCAAAACTCTCTCCTCTTTTTTTTTTTTCCAAACTGTGTCCTGTCGTTTTATTTTTTACTGCCAACTCATGTTCTTGTCTGTTTGCACATGTGTCTTTTCTATGGAAATTGGATAACAATGAAGTCTCATTATTGTTAGCTGACTCAAGGATGCGCGTGTTGGCTGCTTTTTTGAGGTAATTCCCCCTTTTGTCCCTTTTTGTCTTACTTGCTTTGCTACCATTTTATTCTCACGTGTTCCTTTTTGCTTGTTGCTCTTCATTACTGGAAAACGAGTGTAGGTTTGCTGCATTGCTTGCTACAATTTTTGCTGAATTACCTGTTTGCTTATTGGTCCTGACCATGTTGCTTGAATGCTATTTTCATGCCCTTGTAAATGCTGACACCAAAAGAATACATGCCATTGAATTGCGAAATGAGATTTCTTCATTGATGACTGCCTTTCACCCCTCTGATTTTGATTTCTTGATTCTATTTACCAACTGTTGCTTGCTGAATTACTTTCTGTCATTTAGCTTAGACTCTGCACGCTGAGACTGACCTTACTGAACTACCTTTTGTCCGCTCTTGTTGAAAATTGCTTTATGTGTTCTGTATGTGATTTCCTTTCTTTAATCTTCCCTGCCCTATCTGTCAAATGAACTCGCAAGTGCAATGTGACTCAAATGTTGTTGATTACATGCTTAATGGATATGCTGCATGTGAGAATATTCTATCACAATTCTAATTAAAATGTCTGGTCCTAAAAGTGCAATGCTGCTGATCGGTCGTCAGCAAATCATAAAAATAAAAATCCCAACAATTACTAACTAAAGATAGTTAGGGCAAGTAGGGGTTGATCCCACAGAGAGAAAGGTTATTATTCTTTTTCTTAAAACAAAACAAATAAAATAGAGAAGATTTTTGAGAGTAAAATTAAGTTAAACCAATCTAGCAATTAAAATTATCTAAGAAAACAATCAAGAAAATTAAAGAAAACAATTGATCAGAAAACAAAAGATAAATTGAGAAAATAATTAAAAGAACCCTCCAACATAGAATTAATATCCCTCTTGACAACAATAACATGGATCAATGATATCTAAAGATTATGAAAACAATGGATAGCTTGCTTGGAATTTAATCCTAAATTACCTTAATTGGATAAAGCTCTTGATCCAGTGTGAATTATCCCTTTTATTCTTTAAATAATTACCTCTTGATCCAGTGTGATAATTACTCAAGAATAAAGCAATAAGATCTAGTAATTTACAAGCACAATGGACAATTAAAGATTGATCAAAGATTCTTAAATCCCTTGGAAGGAAGATCCTTCGCTTCCAATTGCTACCAAACAATTAAATCCGAAGATCCTTCAAGATTTAATTTAGCTAATGCTACTTAGTTTATTAAGAAAGTGCTAGCTTCAATCTATCAAAACAAGCATCATAGAATTCATACAGAGTTATTAAGAAATACCCTATTAATTTTCATATAAAAGCACAAAATCTCACCATGATATAAGTCAAGAGATCAATTAAATTCTACATTGGAGAAAAGAAAAGGATTACTCACTTATGAATTGAGTGAGCATCCAAAGAAAAGAAGAAAAACTTATCTAAGGATGGGAAGAAGAGGAGGGCGACGGCTCCTAGGGCAAACTCCTCAAAATCTTCAACAATTCTTCCAAATAAAATCTCTAGATCTACATACATAAAAAACCTAGACCTAAGGTGGCTATTTATAGTGGAAATAACCCCCAAGACTCCAAGTCCAAGTAGGAAAGGAGTCTAGGACGTTTTTGGGTCTAACTTAGACTCTAAGTTAGATTAAAAGTCTTCCTAGAGTAGAATCCAAGTCAAAATAAGATCCTGAAATTTTGTTGAATTCGTGCAGGGACCTCTACGGCATTTTTGGGGTTGAAAACGGCAGAACTGGGTCTTGGACTTCAAAGGAAAGTTGTAAATCTCGGAGTTAGCTTTCCAACGAATATTCATGGGCTTCAAACGGAGGTCTGAGCAGAAAGTTATGATTGTTCTACCAAAACTGCGTTGAATCTTAATCCTGTTAGGACTAGAATCGGGAATTTACGGGATTTTGGATATTTCCTTGAATATAGGAGTCATTAATTGGGATTTTAATTCCCATTAATGATTTATATGGGCTGAGTATTTTCCCATACTAAATATCCAAAATTTCTTAGCTTCCGGGCTTCTTCATGGCTTGTCTTCAATCCTTCGCAATTAAAGCTCCATTCTTCAATTCTTGCTCTTGAAATTATTCTTTAATGGTCTTCAAATCTTCAAATTGTCTTCAATAAATCTTCAAACACGAACTTCGAATCTCCAAATCTATACTGAAAATTACTTTGTTCATATCTGTGTAAAAAGTCATCAAAATAGCTCCAAAAGTAGTGAAAATTATCAAATTATCATTTTCACATCTCATAAAAGACTCAAATCACAAATATTAACAAAATAGCTCGGCCATCTATCCAATGTGTAGACACCCTTTTTTTTTTTTCCATATCCTTTCAATTTAAATTAATTTATTTCTTAATTGGCATTAGGATCAACTAGGGGAATTTCAGTCATTTTCAATATCTAGGGGCATTTTAGTCAGTTGCACATTCAGGGGCATTTTGGTCAATTTAAGTTCACATCTAATTTAGGTTAACTAATTCATTTTTTTTTGGTCATTTAGGTTGTATTTGAAAATCTTTAAAAAATCTAAGAATGGGCATCTTTGGCATTTTCACATATTTCAGGGATTAGCTTCATTTAGTATTGCTGCATTTTAGTTCTTATTTAAGTCAATTTTATTTCTTAATGTACATAGGAATCATTATGGTCACATACTAGTTCTAAGCATTTATAGGTAAGCCAGTTCATTCACATGTACCTTTTAGTCACGTGTACATTTTAATTAGGTTTTAATTAGGTTGGCATAGTCATTTAGGTTGGCATTTAGGTTAGCATAGCATGATTTCATTTAGTTCACCATTGCATATCAGCATTTTGCCAATTGAATAGTCATGGGAATGGGGGGATGATTTGGCCTTAGGCTATCAAATCTTCTAATTTGTTTGCGGAAATTTAGTATTAATACTCTGGCTACCTATTTCAATATGGAATCACATTGCATTCGCATAGTGCTTGATCTTACTGCATTTAGTTTTGCACCATCGGTAAAATCGGTAAAAAGAGAATGTCATATACTTGAGATTGAGTTTTTTTTTTTAGAAATGGAATAACAAGGAAAAGAAAAGCGCTTAAGGCCCGATTAAGCCTGAATCCTAATTTCTTCAGTGTTTCCCCGAGGATTGTTTCTTCTTCTTGCCCTTGCATTGTCATGACATTTCTTATGCATTTCCCATCACAAGCTCTTCCTGAAATTTGAAAATAAAGCACAAAGGAAAGGTCACATGACAACCATGATTTTTATTTTAAGCATAAGTTTACTCATTGGCACTTGGCATTTAGCAGGCATTTTAGCATTTCATAATCTAGCATTTAACATGTAGTTAATCACCTCATACACTCTTCACAGACCATTGAATTTCAATTAATAAAAATGAAAAAAGAAAGAGCATCTGCATTCCAGCAGCTAGTGATCTATACATTTCATGTTAGCAAGCATGCACTCATTGATTCCCTATTCTTCTCAACAGAATAACACGTGCTCATCAGACCCTCAATTTCTAGGCAGTTATACAGAAGAAATCTTACCTGATGAGGTTAGCATTTTCCCTCTCATTCCTATCCTTCAGCAACAAAGCCAGCTGATCCTTATCTGGTTCCCAATGGCAAATGCACCTGAAGAAGAGACAAAAAAAGGTGGTTAGAAAAAAAATATACAAGGAGAATTCATTAGAAAAGGAAAAAACGGAGCCTCTCTCTCGAGACCGGATTCTTCTCCCTCAAATTCTCTCCTCATACAGAGGATCAGGATCATCAGCTCTCTCTCACTGCCTCAACACACGATACACACCTTCCTTCTTTCTCTCAACAGCCCGCTCCCTCTCTCTCTCTCTATCATCCCTCCATTTGATCCTCACACCCCGGAATACACTCTCCATCTCCAAAAAAAACCTTCTCTCACACTCCTCTAAGCACTCAACAGATTCCATCCTCACAATTAAACAGCTCACCTCACCCATCTCTCATCTCCGATCTGACCATTCTCTCTGAACCTCTCTCTCCACCCACTCGAGAAACAAAAAAAAGAATCAAACTCTCACCCTCTCATACACGGGACTCTATCAACCACACCCCACACACACAAACCAAAACAGAAAAAGACAAAAAAAAAGAAAGAAAAGAGGCTTACCCTCCAAGTAGAGCGTAGGACATTGTTGAGCTTGTTTCTTTCAAGGGTTTGCATCTTCGAAACGTGTTCATTTGTTTTGGTGTTGGGATTAAGAAAGGGAGGAAGCTTAAGGTTTAGGAACGAGAGAAAACAAAAAGAGGGCGACAGGCTTTCTGTTTTGGGATTTCAAAGAAGAGGGAAGTGGCTTGGTACCCATTGCCGGGATTCGGGCTTGTCAACGGTGGGGAAGACAAGTCGCAGCGGTGAAGGCAGAAGACGAGACGCGGCGGCGCTGCAAGGGAGGAGAGGGCCGCGCGTCTCAATGAAGAAGAAGGAGGCTTCGGGCTAGGCTAGTTTGTGAGGGTTTGGAGTGGTTTTAGTGCGAAGGAAAGGCGGGATCTGAAATTGGGATGAGAGAAGGAGCGGGTCGGCATAGTTTAGGGGCCATCGGAGCTAGCTTCCGACTCCAGCTCAACGGCATCCACCGCGGAGGTACATGGTTTTGAGGAGAGAGGCGCGGGGAAGAAGTGAAGTTGAAGATGGAGCTAGGGTTTCTGGCATTTATACCAACCCTAATAACCCAACTCGACTAAGCCTCAAGCTGACCCGGTCCGCTAAGCTTCATTCAAATTGGGTAAGGGCTTCTTAATATATTTTCTGACTTGGGCTTTAAATTTACTTGGGCCTCTTTTATCTTTATGTATTTGGGTCTCAATTGTTATTTGGCTTGCAAATTAGTTTTAGACTTATACTTAGTAATTGGGATTTAAGTTGGATTCGCTAAATATGTTTAGGATTTATCTTTCATAATTTGCTAGAATTAATTTAAAAATGGTGAAGGGTTAGTCTAATTTAATTAGTTCCTAATTTCATAATTAACAAAGTTTAGTTCAATAGTTAGACTGATTTAAATCATTTGCATTCACGTTTAAATTTTCATGAATTGTTGCAAGATATAGATACTCATAAGACTTAAATTAGTTTGATCCCTGATTTAGGATTCCATTTACTATTTTATACAAGTTAGTCCCTGATTTAGGATCCTAGTTACTATTTGATTCAATTTGGTCCTTATTTGTCTTGATTTGTGTGATTTCATTCAACTTGGTCCCTAATTTAAGTTGTTATTTATTGTTTGATGCAATTTGGCCCCTGCTTTATTCAATTTGGCCCCCTGATTTAGAATATTTATGTTAAAATTGTGCAATTGGGTACTTGATTCATGCCATCCATATTCAATTTATGCTCTTTGCTCCCTGAACTTTGCTGATCTTATACTTGATGTGCAGGAAAGTCCCCAGTTTGTTCAATTTGGCCCTGAAGCTTTAAATTTCTTTCAATTTTGTTCTTTGTTAGTTTAATTTCAATTTGATTAGGCCTTGGTTTGTAATAATTTAGTAAAGTAGAGTTAATTGCATGCATATCATATTTATTTGTGATTTATAATTGCTTGCATTTCATGTCACTCTATAAATTCCGATTAATAAAGAGGCGTTTTAACTATGACGGGCTAATCTCGGGTAAAGGTGCTCGGGTACGACCTCTCGAGATTTCGCCCTGAGATTGAATGATCTTCTCGAATATCCTTGGAAGGCCGGGCTAGGTTCGTGAAGGTCAATTCAAGTAAACTCCTTTTTATTAATCAACTAAAAACCGGACTTTGCATTCATCATCTCATACATGCGTTAGTTAATATCTAGGTCAGAATTGAATGGAAAAATCAGAAAATGAAAAGAGGCAATAAAAGGTGTTTTCAAAAAGGTTTTTTTCTCAAATCATGTACTCTTAGTCAATTTTCAAAATCAAGAAATGGGTAATTTAAGAATTTTCAAGGTAAGCATTTTTCAAAAAAGAAAGGTTTTTATTAAGCAATTCAAAAGAATATTTTGGAAGTTAATAAAATGGATTAAGTTTTTCAAAGTCAAAATGGTCAAAAGATTTTGTCACAGAATTTTCAAATCTCTTCCCAGTGCCGAAGATTCAACAAGAGAACAAACAGTGAAAGAGAATTGTAACAGAATTAATCGATGGTGTTCGGTTATATTCTTCGAATTCTCGATATCGGTTTCGAAAATAGTTTTATTTTCTTTTATAACCCTTTTCCTCTAATAATCAAGATTTAAAAAGCAACCTTTAGTATTAATCCATTAGATTTAATTTACATTAGAGGTACCGTCGTTTGACGGGCGACTCGGGGGTGCTAATCCTTCCCCGAGTGTAACCGAACCCATAGACTCTGGTTAAGCAAACCGTATTAGGTTTAGTATTGCCTTCGCCTGTCGAAACGTTCGGGTCCGGGGAACCCTGCCGAGACGACGTTGGTAAGAAGGAGTCGCCACTAATCTTTTTTATGGTGTGATTAGCCACCTATCTTAAGTTTAATACTAACCTAGGCTTGGCGAAGGTAGCACTAAACCTAATCATGTCTGCTTAACAAGAATCTACGGATTCGGGAGTCGGTTACGCTCGGGGAAGGATTAGCACCCCTGAGATGCCCGTCAAACGACGGTACCTCTAGCCTAAACTAAATCTAATGGGTTAATACTAAAGGTTGCTTTTAAATCTTAATCTTGATTATTAAAAGGGTTATAAAAGGAAAACAAAACCATTTTTGAAAACGATGTCGAGAATTCGAAGAATATAATCGAACACCGTCGATTAATCCAATCATGATTCTCTTTCACTATTTGCTCTCTTGTTTATCCTTTTCTCTTCGAAAAGGAAATTTTGAAAATGTCATGACAAGATCTTTTACCATTTGATTTTTTCAAAAAAACTTACCAATTTTATTAATTTTCTAAATCTTCTTTCGGATTTATTATCTTTTTTTCAAAACCTTTTTCTGGAATCATCCAAACTTTATTTCCAAATCTTCTTTGGTTTACTTAAAAGGTTCCATTTGAAAATGCTTACCTTGAAATCTCTTGATTTACTAATTTCTTAATTTTGAAAATTAAATAAGAGAACACTGATTTTTTTTTGGAAAAATATTTTTGGAGAAAAATAATCTTTTTGTATTTTCTTGATTATACTTAATCTTAGAAAGAAAAGTAAGACTGAATGCAGATGATGCATGAACTGGTGTATTTTAACCTTTTAATTAGTAAACAACGATATACTTGGAATTAACCCGAGACCCTTCCCACGCATTATGGGGGTATCTCGGGGGATAACCCAATCTCGGAGCGGGAACCAAGAATTCGTACCCTAGTACATTTACTTGGGACCCACCCGTCATCGTAAAAGATCGTTTTTTACCGATTCTTATTTAACTAACTCGTGTGAATGTTAAGTAACAATGCATGAAAGATCATTTTAATTATATGTATTAAAACCGGTCTACTCGAAATCAATTCCACAAACCCTTCCCACGCATTATGGGAGTATTTGTGGAAAAATTGGTCTAAAAGAGGCTTCCAGAAATTCGTACCCGAGTACACTTATCTGAAAGACCCTTCATCTCAGTAAAAGACGGGCCTTAATACATCTCAATAATAAGGTGATGTATGATGCATGTATATGGTAAAATTCTATTTCTATTAATTACTAGCTATTACAGACCAAGGCCAAACCGGGCCAATTAATGAATTAACTAAAACTTCGGAAAGAAAATAAGACTAATGGGCCGGACCGGGTTTGCTGGGGACTCTCTGCACACTAAAGAAAATAATCAGCAATGTTCAGGCAATAACACACAATATAGGCCATATCGAAGCAAATCAAAGATTTAAATTGACCAAGTAATAATCATCATTCAAAAGTTCTTAATTACTTTTTATGCCAATCTTTATTTGTGAAAATTAGGTCTTAATTCCAAGTTAAATTTCCTTAAAAATTGAAATTAGCTCAAAGTGTCATACATATCATCCTTTAGCTAATTCCAATCAAAGAAAATCTTCACTTTATATTAAGACCCCACTTCCTAAACCAAAATTAACTCAAGTAATTAATTTTCTACTTTCAATTTGAGCAAACAAACATATCCACACCTAAATCTCAAAAGTTCGATATAAAAGAAATTTACTCAATAATTCTTAAAGCTAGATTAAAAAGATCAATTTCAAGTTGACTTGAACATTAAAAATCCAAGCTTAGACATTTTTACTTAAATTAATCCATGTAAATCAACCTCTGCGATTTCGCTTCATCTCCTCTTTT
>AWUE01015218.1:0-12367 GCA_001974825.2 Corchorus olitorius
GCCCCACATTGAGAATGGCCAGGGGGCTGACATCACATGCAGCGGGTTTGGAGGCACATGGATCTGGTCAGCATAAATCTGACATTTATGACATTTCCTGACATATTTGATGCAATCAGTCTCTAATGTTAACCAGTAGTATCCTGCTCTCATAACTTGTCTAGCCATCTTATGCCCACTGACATGGCTCCCACATGATCCCTCGTGAACCTCCTCCATAATTTTACTGGCTTCTGCTGAGCATACACACCTGAGCAATGTTTGATCTCGACTTTTCTTGTACAAGATATTTCCATCTACTTTTCCGTGGCATGTTCCGAATACTTCCGGTGTTTAATGTATTGAAGGATGTCAAAATACCATGGATTTCCATCTACTTCCTCTTCCACACTCATTACATGCGCCGGAGAATCTTTCATCTGAATCTGGATTGGTCGAATTTCTGTATTGGTCCCTATCTTGAACATGGAAGAGAGGGTTGCTAATGCATCAGCCAACTGATTGTCCTCCCTAGGCACATGATGAAATGTGATCACTTCAAAAAACTTGGTTAACCCTGCTATATGATTTCAGTATTTGATTAACTTTGGGTCTCTTGTCTGCCATTCTCCTTTCATTTGGTAAATGACCAGGGCTGAATCACCATAAACCTCCATTCTTTTTACTTTCTTATCTATGGCCATTTGAATTCCCAAAATGCAGGCTTCATATTCCGATACATTATTCGTGGCTGGAAATTCTAGACGAGCTGTGGCTGGGAGATAGTCGCCCTCTGGGGATATCAATACTGCACCTATCCCTTGCCCCGACAGGTTTGCTGCCCCATCATAGTACATTTTCCATGTATATTCTTCTTCTCTCGCCTCCTCTACTTGACATATTGCCATCAAGTCTTCATCTGGGAATTCGAAATATACTGGTTCATAGTCCTTGCTAGCTCGGTCAGCTAAGAATTCTGCTACAGCACTTCCTTTAATGGCTTTCTGAGACACGTATACAATGTCATATTCAGACAACAAAACCTGCCATCTAGCGATCCTTCCGGATAATCCGGGCTTCTCAAACACGTACTTGATCGGGTCCAGCTTGGAGACCAGCCAAGTGGTGTGGTAGAGCATGTATTGCCTTAACCTATGAGCTGCCCAAGCAAGCGCACAACACATTTTCTCCAGATCCGAATACTTGGACTCATAATCGGTGAATTTCTTGCTCAAGTAATAAATTGCCTGTTCCTTCTTTCCGGTTTCATCTTGCTGAGCCAGCACACATCCCATCGAATTCTCGCGCACTGTAAGATATAAAATTATTGGCCTGTCTCTCACTGGTGGTACTAAAATGGGTGGATTAGATAAATATTCTTTAACTTTGTCGAAAGCAGCCTGACAATCCTCATCCCATTCTCCTGGATTTTTCTTCTTAAGCAACTTAAAAATAGGATCACACTTTGCTGTTAGTTGAGAGATGAAACGGGCTATATAGTTCAACCTACCCAGAAATCCTCTAACTTCCTTCTGGTTCTTTGGTGGGGGTAAGCTTTGAATGGCCTTCACTTTGTCCGGATCTACCTCAATTCCTTTTCCACTGACTACAAATCCAAGTAATTTCCCCGACGTGGCTCCAAAAGTGCATTTTGCCGGGTTAAGCTTAAGCTGGAACTTCCGAAGTCTTTCAAAAAGCTTTCTTAAATTTACTATGTGCTCCTCCACTGATCGAGCTTTGGCGATCATATCATCGACGTACAGTTCAATCTCCTTATGAATCATATCATGGAATAGATTCACCATAGCTCTCTGATATGTTGCTCCAGCATTCTTCAATCCAAATGGCATGACCTTGTAGCAAAACACTCCCCAAGCCGTAACAAACGTGGTCTTCTCCTGATCTTCTGGAGCCATCTTTATCTGATTGTATCCTGAGAATCCATCCATAAACGAGAATAGTGAAAATCCCGCAGTGTTATCTACTAGCACATCGATATGTGGCAAAGGAAAATTATCTTTCGGGCTAGCCCAATTCAAATCCCGATAGTCCACGCACATCCTAACTTTTCCATCCTTCTTTGGTACTGGGACTATATTCGCTTGCCATTCTGGGTATTTTGCTTCTTCCAAGAATCCCGCATCAAGCTGTTTCTTAACTTCTTCCTTAATCTTTAACAACATATCTGGCTTCATCCTCCTTAACTTTTGTTGAACTGGCTTACATTCTGGTCTGATGGGTAACCTGTGCACTGCCACTTCGGATCCAAACCTGGCATATCTTGATATGACCATGCAAATACATCGGCGTATTCCCTCAACAAATTTATCAACTCCCGTCTTTCTCTTTCTAACAAAGTGGTGCCGATTTTGACTTCCCTGGGTTCCTCTTCCGTACCCAAATTGACCAATTCTGTGGGCACCTTATGAGGCAATATCTGCTTCTCTTCCTGCTCTACTAATCTCAAAAGGTCTGGGGGTAAGGTCGGGTCCTCAATGTCTTCATCGTTGGGCTCGTCGGCAAAAACCGGTTTCTCGAAGTCGAACTCTGGCTCGTCACGAGCGTCTTTGCATTCATCGTCATTCGGCCTGAGAAATGAAGCAACAAAAATATATATATACCAAAGAAAAAGATATATAGCTAGTAATAATGAATGAACTAAAAAGAAAATATGATAAAAGATGTATGAGTGAAACTTGGCGGTGTATTTTATTTGACTTAAAAGAACGTGAACACAGGATAGTTTGATATTTTGAAAAGAAAACTCCAAACATGGTATTGTCATTGACATTCTTTGGGGTACTAGTTTTAAGATTAAGGATTATTACATCTCTGAGTTATCCACAAAAATTGCTCTCTCATATTCAACCCAATTGCTCAAAACCTCTCCTGGAGCTAACTCGCGAATCCATGGGAAATCTTCCTCCTCCTGAGCATCATCCGAAGGGGCCCTCATGTACAGGTATCTCAATAGCCTGTGTGATTCCGTGTACATCCCTCCCCAAACCTTTTCCTTCTTCGAAACCTTTCCTCATCATGCATCGGATACTCATGACGGAGTAATCCATCATTGTCTTCGGGATAACCTCAGCAACCTCAAAAGTTCTGAAGGAACATTCATACGACCCCTCCGGTGGTTCCACATATGAAAAACCTGATGTGCTTGCTACCACGAAATCCTCTTCCCCTTTGACTTCGACAAACTTTTCTGGGGTAAGGAATTTAACCACCTGATGTAGAGTTGATGGGACGGCTCCTGCTTGATGTATCCATGGCCTTCCCAGCAGACATGAATAGGAAGGATGTTGTATATCCAGCACTTGGAAAACTGAGGGGAATGGTACTCCTCCCACTTCAATGGTTATTTCCACCTCTCCTATGACACTCCTCCTGGTGCCATCAAAAGCCATCACAATTAGGTGGTTAGCTTGGATGCGGGCTTCATCTACCGGTAATCTCTTTAGCATCTTAAGGGGTAAGATATTCAGGGCGGAACCGTTGTCGATCAAGACAATGCCCATGCTCATTTCTTGACATCTGATCGTGATATGCAATGCCTTTATACTATTTCTCATCCCTTTTGGAATATCTTTCTCTGCAAAGGCTATAAATCCATGCGCTGATATATTCCCCGCCATATGATCGAGGTCAGCAACACTAATGTTCAGAGATACATATGACTGATTCAAAACTTTCAACAACGCCTTGCGATGTGCCTCAGAGTTCAACAGTAGGCTAAGAATAGAAATCCTGGCAGGCAACCTATTTAACTGTTCTATCACCCGATACTCGCTCTGTTTAATGATCTTCAAGAATTCACACTCCTCATGATCTGACACGGGTTTCTCAATCGTTTCTTCTTCTCTAGATATGACCACCTTCTCTGGTTCCCACATATTAGTCTCTGGTATTATAGTCTCTTCATTCTTCTTTTGAACCGATTCTGCCATTTCCGGCGAGTATACTCTACCGCTTCTTGTCATTCTTCCAACTCCAGACACGTTTGCCGAACTGCTTTCTCCAGACGGCGTAACCACTCTGCAGTCGTACCTCCATGGTATCTGATGAGTGTCTGTATAGGAGAATGGCTGTGGAGGGATTACAACCACGGAGGCCTCTGATCTTTGCATATGAGCCGGTAGTATAGTTGGCGGCCTCGGTACAAAAGGTTGAGGCGGAATCCTGGATGGAGCCGGCACAAACGGTGGAGGCCTTATCCTTGGTGGGGCTGGGACAAAAGGCTGCAGGTATTCCTCTATTACTACATCGACCTCTCGTTTTTTTCCTTCTACATAAAACTCGATTCCCCGGTCATTCATTAGGTTTTGAACTTTCTTCCTAAAGCTGCTACATTCTTGAATTCCATGCCCCAAACCATGATACAGGCATACTACATCTAAATCTCCCTCCCCGAACTCTCCTGGGGATATCAATTCTGTTTTCACCAAAGCTTTGTATACAGTGGCCATTGGAGTAACCACCTCCCCAACTTGTCTCTTAACCATTTCGGACTCATCCAGCATATTCACTTGATTCCCACCGTGATTAGGTAATGGGTTAGCCGGAGCTGAATTTGCGAAACTCAACTTCCCCGATCTCACCAGATCCTGTACAACATACTTCAATCTAAAGCAATCTTCTGTAGCGTGTCCTTCGGCCCCCGAGTGAAACTCGCAATGAGCATTGGTGTTGTACCATTGTGGTCTTGGGTGCCTCAAGGGATTTGAGAAAGGCAACTTCACCAGTAATCCTTGATGTAATAACTGTGGCAAGAGCTCAGTATAAGTATATGGGATTGGGTCGATCGGGCCTCTTTCTTTCATCAGGTCCCTTCCTACTGGAGCTCTCGGTTGAATGGCAAGAGGCGCACTGGGGCGCTGATTTTGCGGCCTTGGTTGAAATGGCGTTCCCGCAACAGCACCGACATCCCCGAAAGGCTGAGTATAATATGATTCGCTGGATACTGATGATAGTACCCTCTAGGCCTGAAATTGTACCCGTAATTCCTTGGGTAATATTGTTGTCCCCGTTTCCTAGGCCTGAAATCCGCTTCTCCCACTGAGTGTACTTCTCCTTCCTTCTTCCTCTGACCCCTCTTGGCATGCTCACTCACGTCGTCCATGTATCCCATTTTCATTGCAGCTTCCATGGCTTCTCCAGTCATAATCAAGCTGGAATACGACTCTGTCATTTTCGGGAGTAGTGCCTTGAAGTATTCCTTGGGAATGGTTCTTAGGAATAAAGAATTCGCTTCTCTTTCGGGTAGCCCAGGCACCATCAGCGCCACTTCTCTGAATCACTGTCCATAGGCCGTCAAGGATTCGTCGGGCTTCCTCGCCATATTTGTCAGTGTGTCCCGAGTGGGAGTCAGATCCATCAGATATTTGAAGTGTGCTAGAAAGGCCTTTGTCATGTCATTCCAGCTCTGAATGCTCCTTGGATCCAGTTGATTATACCAAGTAATGGCTGACCCAGTCAAACTGAACATGAAGCTGTACATTAGAAACTTGTCATCAGTCGAAAAAGGGCGCCATCTTGTTCTGGAAGCTGAGTATGTGATCTCTGGGGTTCTTCGTGCCATCATATTTGTCAAATTCTGGCATTTTGAATTTGGGAGGAATGATCACTGCTTTAGCCAATGCAGTACTGGTGACACTAGGAATTCCGAGATCCTGAATTCCATCCATGCTTCTCAGCCTGTCTTCTATTCTTCCTTCGATCCTCTGCCAGAATTTCTCCTCCTCTACCTCCTTCCTCAAACTTTCTTCTCCTGTGAGGTCAATTGGTGGTGGGAAGGGAAACCGAAATCCACCAGACATTGGAATTTCAGACACAGTCGGCCTAGTCGCCGTTCTTGATAATGGTGGGAAGCCAGACGACGTGCCCCTAGACGCTGGAAGATCCGTCACTACGGGCCTGGTTGTTGCTCCTGTTGGCAGTGGGAACATGAAGGGTGCTCCGCCGAATGCAAAAGGATTGGTGTTTTCGGTTTCTATCGCAGTCATCCCTGCACTCGCAACCGGCATCCCTCCGGTCGGGTCTTCCATATTTTAGGTGCTTCCTTCCACACCTTTTCCCTTCATTAGCTGCATTATCATGCTTCTCATTTGCTCCATCTGAGCGTTAGTGATTTTTTCCCGGTGTTTCGCCTCTTCGTCTCGGCGAGCTAACTCTTCTTTCAACCGTTGAATTTCCGCAGTTGGATCGTCCATTTTCCTGGCACTGGATCTGGTATTATACTGCCGAACTCGCTGATATTGCTTCTTCGGTCGTGCTATCTTGACACCTTTATTATCAAAACCTTTAATTAGAAATCAGAATTAAATCTTTTATTAGTGTGAGTGAATGGATGAATGAATTCCCTAAAAGGAAGAGCCTACGGGGCTTCTCCACCATTGTGGTAGAATCCGTAATCTTTCACTTTTACATCCGAAACCATGACTTTGTGCATTCACATAAGTCATAGTATCCTTCGCACTGGCATCTATGCGAAGTGTATGTATGAATAACTGAAATGACCCTAAAGGAATGTTATGAAGATTCTCCACCATTGTGGTAGCCCTCCATAACTTGATTTTGTGCATTCACATAAACCAAACATCCTTTATGCATTACTGATTATGTAATAGCTGGTCACATAATACCAAAAACCAAAAGACTGGATTACAAAACAAGGTTTAAAACTCCATGTTATTACATCACCGACTCATTCAAACTTAGTTATAATCTTAAAACACTTGTTTATTCAACTAGTCTAATCTGACTCTACATAGCCTGCATCGTCGGCCTCCTTTTCCCTCTTGCGTTTATCAAAGTCTTCATTCAAGGATATATTCTTGTAGGCATTGATGAATGACCCGAAAAGCTGAATCACTTTCTCCAAACACTCTAGGATCTCATGTTCCCCTACTTCTCTGAGCGCTCTCCGATTGCAGACCCTTTGAAGCTCCTTCTTGACTTTCTCGGCCTTTGTCACTCCTGCCCGGACGTATTTCTGCAGCTCTAATAACTGATTAGTGCGAGTGTGATAGCCATCTTCCCACTTGTAGAGCTTATACCGGGTGAAGAACCACGTACGCTGCACTTCTTCTACCTCCGCTCTATACACTAAATACTCTGACTCGAGATTTTCGAAATCGACCTGACGTTTCTCAGCCAGCTCTCCTAAGCGGATGATCTCAGCGTCTAAGTTCTGGATCTGAACTTCCTGGGTGGCATTCCTTAACACGGACTGCACTTCGCGCTCCGCCGCCTTTCCCCTTTCTGCTATAAGCTGATCTGTCAGGGTGGTGATCTTTTGATTGGCGCCAACTAGCTCTGCCTCCTTTCCTTTAAGGATTCTGATTTCTTCATTTTGACGCCGGACCAAAGAGGCTAAATTGTTACTAAGATCTCTTTCCTCCTCCAATTCCCCACTGAGGCTCTGGTATCTATCCCTGATCTCCTTGTTTTCCCGTTCCAGTGCAGCATATTCAGAGTTTTCCTCAATAACGGCAACCTCTCTTCTTTTCAGCTCTATGGCTCTTTCCCGGAATGCATCTCTGGAATGACCAAGCCTTCTATTCTGATTACCACAGAATTCTGCTCTCTCTTTTTCCTTCTGATGGTCTCGTTCCAAATTCTCCTTCCTTTTGACCAATTTATCTATCTGGACTTGCAAGTTCTCAGCTGTTTCTGTCATTTGTGCTTTCTCCTTTTCCCATTTGTTCTTTTTCGACTGAAACTTCTCCTCTAATTCTCGGAGTACGGCCCCCTCGCGTAGGCGCTTGTTTTCAATTCTTAACTTAGTGAGCTCATCTTCACTATTTGCCCCCAATCTTATCCTCGGGTTCTTGTCTAGAGGTGGGGCTAGGCTCACAACTATTTCCCTATGCCATATTACATATTCTGGAGACGGTGTTGTCTTATACGGCGAGTCGACTACATATTCCCATTGAGAATTCTTCCACTGAAGTGCCTTAGATCTTGCTATGTCGACCTCCAACTGCGACCCATGCTCGATGTCAATACTGCACAAACCCTGCATGTCGGGAATGAACTGCCCCACTCCGAACTGCCTCAACGCCAAAGAAGTTGAGTAAGTGGTGGTTCCCCAGAGTCCCATCAATAGCATGAATGATTCCCCACCACTTCTATGTACTGGAATCTTGTCCCTCATCCATCGGGCTCTCCACACAATGTTGCTGTGCCCACACTCCTTGAACCATTCTGTCCATTCCTGCACGGTCTTCTTAACCCACGCGATATTCCTGAATTCCTTAATAGGATCGCTGTCCCGAAACTGAATGGCCATCTTGGAAGTATCGATCAAAGGCAAGTGGGTCTTCATCCAGATGTTCAACATGGCCACACATCCAACAGATCTTCCTTCCCCGGATCTCCTGCAGTGATTTAGAGATCGGATAGTCTCTGCCACGACTGCCGGCGAGATGTCAAAACCATGCTTAGCTTGATCCTGGATATCAATCATCAACTCATCGACATGCGACAAAACCTTGGGGAATATGATCAATCCATAAATCAAAAGGGCTATTAATTGGGACCCGTTCTCTTCATTTCCCAAATGTTCTTCGGCTTTCTGAACCAGATAACTCTCTTTGAAGGCCCTCACCCCAGTACTCAAAGTTTTTAGCTCGGACATCCATCGCTCTGCTTTATCCCCTGTCATCTCAGAAATGTGTTTACTGACCTGAGGATATAACCTCCTCCAATAAATCTTGTCATTAGGCTTCCTGTATGTGAACTCATCTGAAGGGAACAGCATTGAACGGTATTCCTCTACCGTAGGCACCATGTCCACCTCATTGAAAACAAAGCAGCGTCGTGCAGAATCCCAAAAATGTACCATGGCTCTCAACAACGAATGATTGACCTCGGTATCGATCAGAGACCCGATGAGCCCGTATTTCTGCTTAAACTGTTCTTTGTATGAAAACCTTGCCCACAAACTCTTTAACCTATCCAGGGTGCTCTGACTAGTATCGAAACGGGTCACAGGCGGGAACTCAATGCCATAGTTCAGAGAGGTCACGACTCCCTTCCTCTGTTGTTCCGTCTCATTTCTCGGCAAATTCCCAATTGGCAATGTTGCACTCGTGCTTCTTTCTGCCGGTTGATGTATGGGTCCCGCCCCGCTTGATTCACCCTTTTTCTTGGTTTTTGCCATTATATGACCACCTAATGCAAATGAATGCATGTAACGAAATAGAAAAGCGAGAAACACAAAAGAACCCAAGTTAGTAAAGGAAAGAGAGTGCATAAAGTAAATAACAATGCTGGAACCGAAAAGAAATGATGCCCCCTTTTCATAGTAGAAGGTTTTCCATAAAACTCGGACGCCAAGGTCCTTATGGGGCAGGTAGTCTATCTATTGAGAGTAGGGAGAAGCCACTGTTTCTACGGTCTGTATTTTCAAAAGGAAAGGGTAAAGGTTCAGAATGTTCCCTATGTGTACCAACTTATATGCTGGGTTAGTCCACACGTACCTAGCAGGTTCCCAATTTTGACCCGGCAGGGTCTCGTTGGGTGGAGGTTTTTCGCACAACCTATACGGGGACCTGGTTGGTCCCACGAAGGCTTGCTTATTATACCTCCCAAAATCTAATCACGGTGGCAGGGATGTAAACGCAAGATGCAATCTAAGTGATGTGTGTGAAGGAACAACTTACCATTACCCTAAAACTACACCTGACAGACCTAGTAACTAACCACAACAAGAGACAAAGAAAACAAGAGACATGGGTGAAGATAGCAGAAATATCAAAGCACAAGAGTAATAAAACATCAAGCAAACGAAACAAAACAAACCAAAACAAAACAAAGCAACCATTTTATTAACCCTAGATCTTGTTTAGACTAAGTGAGGCCTGACTCTCTAAATGTCCCCAGCGGAGCCGCCAAGCTGTCGAAACGTTCGGGTCCGGGGAACCCTGCAGAGACGACGTTGGTAAGAAGGAGTTGCCACTAATCTTTTTTATGGTGTGATTAGCCACCTATCTTAAGTTTAATACTAACCTAGGCTTGGCGAAGGTAGCACTAAACCTAACCATGTCTGCTTAACCAGAATCTACGGGTTCGGGAGTCGGTTACGCTCGGGAAGGATTAGCACCCCCGAGATGCCCGTCAAACGGCGGTACCTCTAGCCTAAACTAAATCTAATGGGTTAATACTAAAGGTTGCTTTTAAATCTTAATCTTGATTATTAAAAGGGTTATAAAAGGAAAACAAAACCATTTTTGAAAACGATGTCGAGAATTCGAAGAATATAATCGAACACCGTCGATTAACCCAATCATGATTCTCTTTCACTATTTGCTCTCTTGTTTATCCTTTTCTCTTCGAAAAGGAAATTTTGAAAATGGCATGACAAGATCTTTTACCATTTGATTTTTTCAAAAAAACTTACCAATTTTATTAATTTCCTAAATCTTCTTTCGGATTTATTATCTTTTTTTCAGAACCTTTTTCTGGAATCATCCAAACTTTTATTTTCCAAAATCTTCTTTTGGGTTTACTTAAAAGGGTTCCATTTGAAAATGCTTACCTTGAAATCTCTTGATTTACTAATTTCTTAATTTTGAAAATCGAATAAGAGAGCACTGATTTTTTTTTGAAAAATATTTTTGGAGAAAAATAATCTTTTTGTATTTTCTTGATTATACTTAATCTTAGAAAGAAAAGTAAGACTGAATGCAGATGATGCATGAACTGGTGTATTTTAACCTTTTAATTAGTAAACAACGATATACTTGGAATTAACCCGAGACCCTTCCCACGCATTATGGGGGTATCTCGGGGATAACCCAATCTCGGAGCGGGAACCAAGAATTCGTACCCTAGTACATTTACTTGGGACCCACCCGTCATCGTAAAAGATCGTTTTTTACCGATTCTTATTTAACTAACTCGTGTGAATGTTAAGTAACAATGCATGAAAGATCATTTTAATTATATGTATTAAAACCGGTCTACTCGAAATCAATTCCACAAACCCTTCCCACGCATTATGGGAGTATTTGTGGAAAAGATTGGTCTAAAAGAGGCTTCCAGAAATTCGTACCCGAGTACACTTATCTGAAAGACCCTTCATCTCAGTAAAAGACGGGCCTTAATACATCTCAATAACAAGGTGATGTATGATGCATGTATATGGTAAAGTTCTATTTCTACTAATTACTAGCTATTACAGACCAAGGCCAAACCGGGTCAATTAATGAATTAACTAAAACTTCGGAAAGAAAATAAGACTAATGGGCCGGACCGGGTTTGCTGGGGACTCTCTGCACACTAAAGAAAATAATCAGCAATGTTCAGGCAATAACACACAATATAGACCATATCGAAGCAAATCAAAGATTTAAATTGACCAAGTAATAATCATCATTCAAAAGTTCTTAATTACTTTTTATGCCAATCTTTATTTGTGAAAATTAGGTCTTAATTCCAAGTTAAATTTCCTTAAAATTGAAATTAGCCCAAAGTGTCATACATATCATCCTTAAGCTAATTCCAATCAAAGAAAATCTTCACTTTAAATTAAGACCCCATTTCCTAAACCAAAATTAACTCAAGTAATTAATTTTCTACTTTCAATTTGAGCAAACAAACATATCCACACCTAAATCTCAAAAGTTCGATATAAAAGAAATTTACTCAACAATTCTTAAAGCTAGATTAAAAAGATCAATTTCAAGTTGACTTGAACATTAAAAATCCAAGCTTAGACATTTTTTCTTAAATTAATCCATGTAAATCAACCTCTGCGATTTCGCTTCATCTCCTCTTTTCCATCGGTCCCTGGTTTAATTCGGGGTAAGATCCTTTCGGTAACACACAAGAATCATTTTTTTTGGATAATTTTGGTTGAATCTGGTAAAAATCACTTTTTTTTGGTATTTTTGGTTGAATCTGGTAAGTATGACTAGTTTTGGGATTTTTGGTTGAATATGGTAAGTATGACTAGTTTTGGGAAGGAGAGCCTTTATTTCAATGAGGGGTGCGTGAAAAAGGATTGATTTTTTTTCTTCAAAAAGAAAATGGTGGTGGGTTTTTTTTTGCAGTCGAGAGAGAATTTTTTTCCTGGTGATGATCTCGTTTTTTTCTGTGTCTCCTTAAAAAATGGAATCAGGGGGTAGGTATGTAGGATAGAGAGAGTGATTTTGAGAGGATAGCTAGCAGATAAGATTTGAGAGCCAGCGAGGGGAAAAAAAGAATCTGTGTGGGAAGGTTCCAGGGTTTTTTTTTCTGTGGAGAGAGCCAATTCTGTTTTTTTCCTTATCTCTAGCCTTCTAACCATTTCTTTTGTCTTCTTGTGTAATTTTGTTTGAAGGTAGTGATGCTGAGCTGGCCTGGGGTTTGAAGACGTGAGTCACCCTGGAAAGAGGTAAAA